>BROG01000303.1:120000-415000 GCA_030159075.1 Atrina japonica
ATGATCTCTTTCTTGTACACTGTAGTCCGATACGAGCTGCCGGTTGATGATAACGTAAATAACATAATGGACCGGTGTAATTTTACCATTTTATTCCACACACAGCTTGCTGCAGTTATCATATAAAATAATTTACTCTAGTTACCTCCCTTGAAGAATGATCCATGACGCCACAAGCATCATAGAAATGAAGACTATAATTTATATCTATTGATATATCAAATTAACTCTTACATATAAAACATTCACGGTAATTCTCCAATCATGATGAAAAATGCTTATCAAATCACAAATGTTAAATATGCACATGTATTTTAGTAGACTTTAAATACATGATTATATAGATCTTAATCATCGATTTAAATATTGAAAACATAAAATTAGACAATCGAAATTTAACAACCTTAGGTTTAGACACAATAAAGCCCAGCATCATAACCGCACGGATGTATATCTATGCATAAGGGATATATTAGTCGTGACGTCATCTTTGTAGTAAGCAATACAAGATTAATTATTTGCATTATACGACCGCATATATTGACCCGTATATATAATACATATGTGGACCAGTTTTAGGGTTTCAATGTATTTTATGCCCGACATAGTTTAGTTGATATTTATTACAAAAAGGAACCGTAATAAACTTCCTGGGTATCAATGTACTAAGCATTCGACGTGTAATGGATGTGCATCTCACTTTCGTTACAAACAGCTAACAAATACTAGAAGAGATTGATCGCGGCCACCTCGCCCGAATTCTAATGTAAGTGAAAGGTTTATCGTAATATCTCATCCTTGTTTAGTTCTCGGTACACATACAGCACTATCGGAGGACTTAGCTTGTTCTCTGTAATATATACAAACACCATAATCAGATAGTTTTATCTGTTTACTGAAACATAATCTTTACCTGCCTAATGCAGGATTAAGACATGACCTCTTTGCACTTTCCGTTTAAAAAGGGATCAATGGATCCGACGAATCGTTTCCCTACAATTACGCACCAAAGTGCACGTGGATTATAGTTTTAATGATAACGTTCCATTAAACATCTGGAAAAATCAGTGATAATCAAAATGTATTAAGCTATATAACATGAAAATGTAGTTAGTACCCGATAGCAATACCTTCTGCTAACATGTGATAAAATCTTATATTGAAATGTATAACCGTTTTTATGTCAATATCATTAATCATTTTATCAACTAACTACATATACCTGTCTTTAACATTCAGTTATTAAAGAAAATAGTATTCTATTTAAATTCGAGGTCAACTAATGAAGTTTTATCGGCGGAAACTATCGTCTAGAGCATGTGTTTCCATTAGCTTTTTTTATATAAAAATGTAACTTTGGCATTAGAATCTATGTTTATAATATATGCAACTGTCGAATAAAGATAGGGGACAATGTTTATATACAGATATGGATTGTCTTACAACATCTTGTCATTTTTTTCTTTTAATTATTACTTTATAATTGATAATTATAATCAATTATAATGATTGTGTGTTGGTGTTACATATATAGATAGTCAGTATACTTATAGTACCTTATATATACAGATGCAGGGTGGTTATATCCTTATTACCATGTGATTTAGGATAAATTAGTTTGGGGAATGTACAGTAAAAATGAGACGGATGAGATAGGAAATCATATACGCATGATTAACTCATTCACCCCTAAAGACACATTTGAACTGGTCTAAACAATTGATTTATAGAAGACTTCATTGTTTCTCAGGGTTTCATAAGTTAAGAAAAAAACAATATTTTAAATAATACATTCAATTATCATTATTATTTATTTATTTAGTACGCACAACCTTTTGATCTGTTCGGAATAACTATAAACGTTTATAACAAACACGTTTCTACTCCGGCTTGTTGATATCAATTAAAACAATCTTAGCATACGAAAATTGGCGAAAGTTTGGTCGTTATCCAACAAACGATATTATAAAAACATCAATGTGATTTGAAATGGTCTTGTTTTTGTCGAGAAAAGGGTAATGTACTATCTTTTCATCGTTTTCTCTCTTTTGTTTATATTCTCTAGGACAGTAACTTCTGGGCTTTTACAGAAAGATCTATCACTTACGAATATCTTCAGATTGTGATGCGCGTTTTTTCGTCGACACTCGTTCAGTGCTTATACTTCACCTTAGAAAGATGAAAATAGTTGTTGATAGAGATTATCTGACATATGTTACAATTTCAACCAGGAAATTCCATCATCTTCAAAAATTCGGATTGGTATCTTTCTTTAATCAAACCTCTTACAGAACTCGAGTGAATTCCAAACAAAATGGTTATTGGCAGATCTCGGCAAGATTGTAGTATGAAAGACGACGATCCGTAATGCTGATATATATATATATATATATATATATATATATATATATATATATATATATATATATATATATATATATATATATATATATATATATATATATATATATATATATATATATATATATATATATATATTAAAAACAGTACTGTTATTCCGGGAAAACATAAAAACTTAACCAATTAACCTTGTCATAGATATATCTGGGGCAAAATCAAATCATATTTTCTATAATACGTTTTCAAACTTTGTACAGTTTAAGACTTTCTCATTTTCACGTTCCAGGAGAATAAAGCTAATTTTACAAATTGAAAACATACATTCTAAACTTATGAGCTTTATTTTATTGTCACGATGTTTTGGCAAAATATTCAAGAATTTTTGGGGAAAAGTATTTTTTTCTGCACTAGATGCAGGCTAGAAGATGTATGTTTTCTTAGATAAGGGGAGCTATATATTTAATCAAAACCACATACAGTCAGTTAAAAATACGTATCTGCACTTTTGTATAAATGTGTCGCTGTTTGTCCGACAAGTACAAAATCTTATTAGTTCCATTAACTTGCAATATTATGAATATAGTGATCAGGGGAAAATGATTAGTATCATTTTTTAACGTTTTGTTTTGAATAGATATCGCACATGTTGGATCAGTTCTAGACCGTTTCCATAGCTACAGAGGTGTTTCGAGTTCAAATCTAGAGCGGTTCAGGTTGGATGCAGAATCACAAAGTCAAAAATGCAGACTTTGATATAATGTTATGTAATGTTTATTTACCAATGCTGAAGCAGACATTATGGAATTAAACAGCATATTAGCAGTATGCACTTGTAAAATGTACTCTACTGAGGCTGAGGCGGATGTCCTATAATTTTGGTATTATTTCAACATTTACAACCAGAGCGTTCTTGTAATTGCTGGTGGACTGTTGAAGTTCCCTAGTGGCTGATATTTTGGTACCATCTAATTATTCGAAAGTGGTTTTCATGTAGGTAAATGCGTTGTTTCAGAAATTCCGAAATACTTGGAGATCTTCTTACATAATATGAAGTCACCATCTCACGATGCTAGATAGTATTTTGGAGCACGACCATATACAATGACTTCTTTTCAGGGCCCAGGGCCATAAAACTATTCTCAGACAAAAATTTTACTCAACTACGAGATTTTACTCAAATCTTGAGAATTTTCTCAACTTGGGTATAGTTGTGGACCATAAAGAAATTCATTGACAAATGTCTTTCTCAAGTGATAAAATACCTAAGTACGGCATGTAACTGACTTCAGTCATTCTAAACAGCGAAAATGGCTGCCCCCTTTGTTCGCCTAGTGATAAATAAACGCTAATGCCATTGTCATTGTCGCCCTAGTGTATTTCGGGGCATGTTTAACCCTTTGGCTTTCGAAAACAACTTGATATGTGAGCGAAATAGGTTTAGGAGACTTAAACTTCTTGCTCTGTTGGCTTGTTTTGGCCATACGACGTTTCGTTACACTAACAATAGGGACGGTGTCAATTTGTACATGTGCCCCAGTGTATATCTTGTCTAATGTAATTATACCAATTTACTTTTGCCTTTAATATCGTGTCTTATATACATTATACATATTACAGATATAGATTAGTGACTTCGGTCATGTATTGGCATTTCACAAGACGTTTTTACAGATTTAATAAAGGTATATATCAATTACCCTTTTATGCCACAAAATGTGCTGCCCACTTGATTTTTAACGTGTTTTATAAATCTTGGTTGGTAATTAAATAATGGTACGAATAATGTTTAAAAATCGATGTTAAGTGAATCGGGACATAAATTGGTACATATGTCCTGGACTACGAGAATAACACTGCCCCTTGACAATCTTATCTCAGTTGAGAAATATCTACAGTCGTGTTTTATTGTCCACGATTTTTCACAATTTACTCAGAAAATTATTAACTTTTGAGAAAAAAAAAATTGTCTTAAAAGTTTCCTTGTTTATGGTCTCAGGCCCTGGAATTACCTTGTGATCAGGAGCTGACTGATGACATTTTCACTGAGCTTGATCTTTTCACCAAACTTGAGAGGTTTTAATGGGACATGCGAATGGGCGTGATATGCTAACAGGGGATACTGACTCCTTCCGGGCGCTGACTCCCGTTTTGGATTCGCAATTTTTAATTTTGTTGATTGATTTTAAAGTAATTAGTCTTGGACGGTTTCGACCTTTCATTTCAGTTTTGTTTCCCTTGTTTCATATTACTGTCGGACCTATACATCTACCAGTATCTTGAAACTGCAGGCATTACAACGTTAAGTTCAAATGTCAAATGGATGCTAAAGTCTAGGTATTGTAAATGTTTACACGTAAGAAAAACATACATACTTTGTAGGTATACGCCCACAGCAAAAGTCAATTTCGTAAGCTTTTTCCCTGGCACGTAGTACTATAACATGCTGAGATCGTTTTATAAGTATTCAAAATCCAACTGATCTAAGGGGCGGGGATTAATCTGAAATGTTTTTAAATCGTAATTATTGTTGCAGAAGATTATTTTTCTTTTTCTTCTTTTCCTTCTTCTTCTACTAGTATGTTTGGCAAAGTAGGCTAATTCTTTGGAATTGTTTTCAATTGATTGATGTAAACGTTTCTTTTGATTACATGTTAGCCGACATTAGTCTTCAACAACATGACTGAACTTAGAGGGGTCGCGGTTGGGTACAAAATCGACAAGCACTTCTCAAATAATGTTATATCTTTAAACGTTTGTTGTCTTAAATGAAATAATTTGACATTGTGTTTTAATTTTTTTAACGAATAACGAACATATAGTTGTAGAGCAATAACGATAACAAAAAATAATTACATTCTGTGGTAATAGTTATCATATAAAACTCACAAAACGCTTTACACGTTGCGGCTATATATCGCTCACGCCCGCGTATGTAATAAAAACAAATGCATGATACCATTTCAGCAAACAGACACATTTTACAATGGAAACAATATATGTATTTGTATAAAATCTGGTGTAAAATCATCTTTCAGATGTTAATAAAATTTCTATTTCACTCATCAAGGATTTTCGTTCTTCCTAAATTCTGGGTCGATTAATTGGTGAAATATACGTTTTAACCAATACAGATGATTTAATTGGAGATGGGGTGTAACCGGACCCCAAAAGTGCGTAGAAAAATCCTTAGTGACGAAGCGCTGTACTGCAAAACTATTAATTGTTACTTACTTAATACTGACATTATATCTGTGTAAACAGTTCCTCAGACGCATGTTCATCGGATACATCTAATATATATCTCGTATTTAAAGTCCTAAATATCACATATATATCCGGTTTTCCACAATAAAATCTTCTCGAATTATTCATAAATGATTATATTCATAAAATAAAGTATTTCAACTGTTAGTTATTACCTGTTTGTAGCGTTATATAGAGTATGTATGGACAATTTTGTTTATCAAATACAAACACGCAATCAAATAGTGAAAAGATCACAGGTAACGCCCGCCAATACTTTCTCCTTCAAATGTTGCCACGCCATTAACACTATTGTATGATTAAGTTGAATATTGCTTTATCTTAGAATATTTTTCACGCGAAGTTAGGTAAATCAAAATATGTCAAACGATTCTTAATTTTAAAGTTGATTGAAAAGGAAGTGTAATAAATGTGTTATTTTGTTGACTAAGAGTTTTGGGGAATGTAATAGATTTCTCGTTATATCCAATGACATGTGTATAAATAAAGAAAATAATATTACACTCACTGACGGGAATTCTATAAAATAAAACTTACCGGATATTTCTGAGATTTTAATGGTGACAGGGCATCAATTGAAACGTATAAACAGGCGCAATAAAGACTAAACTAACATTTATTACAGAAAGACCTACGTCGCTGTGTATCATTTTGATTAAAAGTTTATATTCTAACGATAAAATTAATGTTTATTTTGGTAAATATCTTAAGCACGCTTCAAGGAGGTTTTCGTGAATCACCATCATTGTTTTGTATAATTTTAAAGACATTCAATTTCAACCATTCGTTAAAGTAGTTAGCAGGGAAATTGACACACCTACACATCACACACACTTACACATCACACACACCTACACATCACACACACCTACACATCACACACACCTACACATCACACACACCTACACATCACACACACCTACACATTACACACACTTACACATCACACACACCTACACATCACACACAATTAAATACGATAACAGCGTTACTGTTGTCAGTAAGAATGGAAGTCTTCTAGCGTAAAAACATTAATATATCAATTTTAAACAACAATAAAGTATTGAATCATCGAAATTGAAGAATATTCTGCCAAATGCATTTGTATTAGCAATCGAAAACATCCTGAGAGCTCAGATGTAAAAAGGCTATCATCACAGGTAATAAACATCACTGATTGCAAATGAATTGAAGCTATTTTAGAATTCCTTTTATCCAAACAGCGTTCGCAATAAACATAGAAGAGAATGTGAAATATTTGAGAATAATTTCAATTTGTTTACGTCCTTTGTACAGCGGAGTCGACATGGAACAGGAAATGTGTTAGAGGAGGGAGGAATGTCAAAAATTTATTGTCACGGATATAGTAGAATCCGCAGTGGTTTACTTTGGCTATAAAAGATGTTTCTGTCTGATAAATGCACCATACGCCGTATACATGTATATCAGCAGCTGTAAATAGTCGGTTTTCCACTAAATGCATTTGTGTAGAGTAGAAGTGTGCTCGTGTCGGTGATGTTTTTACTTAAAACCGAAGCTTCATTCGGGAG
Source organism: Atrina japonica (assembly GCA_030159075.1). Classification (NCBI taxonomy): domain Eukaryota; kingdom Metazoa; phylum Mollusca; class Bivalvia; order Pterioida; family Pinnidae; genus Atrina; species Atrina japonica. The sequence goes on from BROG01000303.1 coordinate 127,176, forward strand.
AAATAACATTAAACATCGGTTTTGTTTCCTTAACCATTTTGTTCATCTTACATTTTGCTCTTTACCATTTTTATCTTTTTTATCTGAAATCAAAAAATATTTCTCTGGATATCTGAGATTTGGTTTTTAAAATACATGATCGATCGTTGTATTAAATTATCAATCACCTTTCTTAATTGAGAGGGAGAATAGTTTTTTTAGTTTTGCCTATGACTTAAATGTCGCCATTTCATTGGATATAGAGTCACGTGATTGGCGTACATGGTTCTATGGACAGTCAGTAACAAAAAAAAAGATGGTAATGGCGGAATACGAAACACCATTCTGTGCACAGTGCCAGTTTAAGTCCAAAGTACCCTGAACCGCCTCACTATTAATACTTTGGTATCTATGATTTGTATATTATCCTGAACCTCCTCGCTATTAATACTTTGGTATCTATGATTTGTATATTATCCTGAACCTCCTCACTATTAATACTTTGATAGCTATGATTTGTATATTATCCTGAACCTCCTCACTATTAATACTTTGATATCTATGATTTGTATATTATCCTAGACCTCTTACTATTAATACTTTGGTATCTATAATTTGTATATCACCCTGAAACTCCTCACTGTTAATACATTGGTATCTATGATTTGGTATATTAACACTGGTAGTATCTAACATCAGTGTTGTGAATGTTCATGTGCTTCATCTCCTTTCAAATACAATACTATCGGGCATGCCATTACTGGCGACGTTTCTATTGTTGAAAATGAAAGCCTCAAAAATCTTATTTTAAGAGGCCCTAAATACCGGGAAGCCCGTTCCTTTAATTGCGTCAGAATTTCAGTTTAGTTATGGCTTCTGTCGAAGATTATGCCAGACGATGGGCCAAACATGAACACGTAGAACCAGACACTTTGTCTGAATGGCTGAAAGCCATACGATGGTTGATAAAATCTCGTATTCGAAAACTTAAAGGGACTATGAAAACACGTTTTCCCTCTGTATTTAATGATCCAGAAGTACTATCTGAACTGGATAGGTTACATGACCAATATGTACTGGTACCAGCAGACAAAGCCTCAAATAATATAGTTTTTGTTTGTAAGGCACATTACTATAATTGTTTATTAGAAGAACTTGGGTTTAATACGAATTCTGGAAAATCTACATACACACGTAGGACGAGGTCCTTCAAAATCACGTGTCCGTATTACGCTCATTTGATATACCTACAACGGATACCGATTTCGAGCTACCACATTTATACTGGATCCCTAAACTTCATAAAACCCTATATAAGCAAAGATACATAGCAGGATCCAGCAAATGTTCTACCAAACCTTTATCTTTACTCCTTACCAAGATATTGACAGTCATTAAGGAGAAACTTCAACAATACTGTACAGTTGCTTATTCTAGAAGCGGTGTAAATCAGATGTGAATACTTTAAAATTCTAAACAGCTTTTAGAAAATTTGAAGGCACACAATTTTACTCGAATTCACAGTATCAAAACTTATGACTTCTCTACTTTTTACACTACTATTCCACATAAAAAATTAAAAGAAAGACTTTTCAGCATCATAGACAACTGCTTTTTCACTAAATGTGGTACCCGAAAATTTAAATATCTAGTGATTAGCTATCAGGATACTTATTTCGTCAAACACACTCTGATTCTACACATAAATATACTGAAGTTGATATAAAAAAACATGCTGGAATTTCTAATAGACAATATATTTGTAATGTTCGGAGACTTGGTCTTTCAACAAACTGTCGGCATTCCTATGGGAACCAATTGTGCTCCTTTATTGGCCGACGTGTTCCTTTATTCATACGAAGCAGACTTCATTCAGACACTGCTGAATCAAAAGAAGAAAAAGTTAGCGGTGTCCTTTAATTTGACATTTAGATATATCGACGACGTTTTGTCAATTAATAATGACAATTTTCATACATATGCCAATGTGATATATCCCGTCGAACTAGATATTAAAGATACAACAGAATCAAGCACACACGCTTCATATTTAGACGTTTTACTTAATATAAACACAGACGGGAAATTAGTAAAATAAGCTATACGATAAACGCGACGATTTCGGCTTTCCCATCGTAAATTTTCCACATTTAAGTAGTGAAATCCCTCAGTCACCCGCATATGGAGTTTATATTTCACAAATGATCCGATATGCCAGGGCGTGCACAACACATGAAGATTTCATATACAGAGGTAAACTACTCACTGACAAATTATTGACACAGGGATATCGAAAACTGCGTTTAATGTCAACGTTCCGCAAGTTTTACGGTCGGTATAATAGTCTTGTTTGCGACTACTCTGTTTCACTAAGTGAAATGTTGAGTTGCCTTTTCGTTGGCGGTTGTTGAGACGTCTGTACCAATTGTGACGAGGATACACTCACTTGTTTCATTGGATTTGACTGTGGACTCACGGCGGGTGTGACCGGTCGACAGGGGATGCTCACTCCTGCATGGCACCTGATCCCACCTCTTGTTTTCCTGAGGTCCGTGTTTGTCCATTTTTACCGGATTTGTATCTATGTCCTGGACATTCTAATGATTTATACTTTGGTATCTGAAATTTTTATATTGTATATCATCCTGAACTTCCTCAATATTAATACTTTGGTATATATGATTTTTACATTATTATGATTTAGTATAGGCCAATTTTACAAAAGATATTTGAAGTAAATGCTACAGTTGAAATTTCCAATTTCCCCTATAATTTCATTGAAGACTACCCTCGAACTATCCCCTTAATAGTGCAAAAATTTCGGCTAAACGAATAGTTGCTGTATCACTATGTTTAACTGTATATATATATTCAGCCATGAATAATTATATAACAAACCAGTAACCTTTCAATCATATGGAATTCTCTATTTTGCATGTGTGTATGTGTATGTGTATGTGTATGTGTATGTGTTTGTCTTTACGAGTTTGATCTTGTATTGCTGTGCTAATTTGTGTAAAATTGCAAAAAAAAATTTAATCATGACATGTTAAAGGAAGTTTGATCCCAATATGTTCCAATTACTCCACGACTGCTTGGAATAAAGATTTGTAATTGAATTTGACAATACAAAGTCGCATCGAACAAGCTAGACGAATAGATCTTAACAAACCTGAATCTACGGCTTACTTCAATTACCAGACTATATTTTATTACAAGAGATGCCGTGATTGCATAAAATCGCAGTTGTTAACTTTGATGAGGATGGGAACGCACTCGTCAGAAGTCAGTAATGTATAGACAATTAATACAGAGTGCATTTCAAAGTAGGATACCCTTTGCACGCCGAGTAATTGCCCTGCTAAAAGTTAATACATGTTTTATATATGAACTATCTGTTTGAGATATTATCTTGCATGATTTCACGATATTTTCTTCTTTGATTTTGCGATATTGTCTACAAATATTTCGCAATATTATTAGAAAAAATGTCATTATATTTTTGGTTATACTTTGTCGTTTCTGGGTATTTTATGGACAGATAATGTAGGGCCGCTCGTAGTGGGGGTGTGTTCGACTCGTAAACAAATGGTTCCAGGTTCAATTTATGGTACAGGGTCATGCCAAAAGCTTTAACAATGATTTTGACTGTTATTTGACCAAATGCTGAGTATACGAAGTGATCGTCACTCGTCTTTAGAATGAGACTAAAATCAATACTCTGTGTCAAAGCAGGCATTGCATATAGAATGACCCTCACTACATAAACGTCAGTATATAGCAGAGGTAAAAATGTATTGCTGGTGTAAAGCTGATGACATCTAGAAAAAAGTCAAAAAAAGATCTAGAAAAAACTTAAATGAATGAGAATAATTTGTTTTTATGGCCGAAGACAGTTTTATCAGTTCGATCCTCTACATTTTTCTAGTCTTAACAAGCATATTCAAAGATCTGAAAAGTATCATTATGACAGTAGAATTATCATCACCACTTCGACTAGTTTAGTTGCCAACACATCCGACACTGGATTGGCACTTGAATAATGTTCAACTCATGCAATTTTTAATTTACAAATATTTGCAATCTTGGCATAATATTTGAAACAGCAAGTAAAAACGGCAGTCTATGATTGCCTGCGTGTATCTGTTTATGATGCATGTAGGAAATATTCCATTATAGTGTCTTATAACTAATACCATGTGGATTGTGGTTGGAGCGGAGTGACAGTGGCGCGCGCGCGCGTGTGTGTGTGAATGTGTGTATGTATGTGTATGTGTGTTTGTGCGCGTGTGTGTGTAGGTGTGTGTAGGTACGTGCGTGCGTGCGTGTCTTTGTATGTGTGAGTACACGTGCGTGCGTGCGCGTGTGTGTGTGTGTGATATTACACTTTACTTTACATACACTTATGGAATCCATGGATGAACGAATTATATTTTATTGGTTTTCAACTGCGTTTAGTTACTACTAATCGCTAAACTATCGCTGTTGTATCTATAACCCATTTGTTATTTACTGTGTGAAGTGGTCACCGTGGTAACATTTTAACATCGATCGGCATATCATACACAAAAAAGTAATTAAGGCAGCTCATAATAAGTGTTCTTGTGTTTGAACATGTGGGGGATTTTACTTCAAAGAAGAAATGACTCGAAACTGACAAATAAACTACCAGTATATGAAGCATGTTATTGAACTCCGCTCCCAAATCATTAACTTTCCATATCTATAGTATTCACATATAATGTTGCTGTAGATGATACGTATATCTCCAATATTGATATGCTAGTGACTAACAGACGAACGATCATATGATACACAGCCGCAAACTACCAAGTAGTATGTGATGTTACAGGGTTTAAGGGATTAATGTCAACAGTATGAAGATTTTATGGTCGACATGCTGAACTCGTTTGCAAATGTCATTTTATTCACTCGTTGTATAGTGACTGTGAGCTCGTTTATTCATCTTTTAGCTTTGATGTTTAACTTTGCATGTGCCCGGACTTGAACATGGACTCACAAATGATTAATCCAACTAATGCTATTTTAAAGATTCGCTTTTGGTTTTCGTTTTCTACTACAGTAAACTTTAATTGATCATATACTTATAAAAACTATCGTCTTTGCATTAACAATAAAATCCCTGAAAAAAATCAAGTGAAAGTCTGGAATGTACTTATCGTACAATTACAGCCACCTCATGGGGGCCTCCTTGGCCAAGTAGTTAGAGAATGGCGCGTGCATTGTAAACGTCTTCCCTCTTCTACAAGGAAAAAATCGCCACCGCGACATTTTTAGTGTGGCGTAAAAACCAAACCAACAAGAAAAACAACAACTTCCCTACACACTTTGATAATAGTTTTGAATTGCTCTTCCAGATTAGGACGTATTTGGAATCTTGAAGAAGATGATTTACTGTCATTTATCAATGACAACATTACTTTGTAGGCAAACGTGGGTATAAAACAGCATCTCGGCGCAATGGTCCATTGACCTAGTTATCACATGCGACGGAATTACGGATAAAGATCTAAGTTAAAGATGTGTTATTCTGTAAGGCGTCGAGAATGTTTATTTCTGTGTTTCATTTATATCGGTTAAAAGTAGATATTTGATAACCTTCTTGTAACGTTTGTGAATCTGTCTTATCGCTATTTAGCAGTAAGACTGTGTATACACATATATCAATGATAACAAACTAACAGATGGTCGGACATCATCTAGGGGTAACTGAAATTTATGAACACTATGACAGTTCCCCTTGTGTAAATTATGTTGAAATTGTAAGACGGGGCATCATGGCAACTTATTTGGTAAATGATTTGTGACTTCCAATACATATTATCTGGCATTGCAGACGACAGGGCGTTTCTTGCTGCAGACGATTTAAGGCTATTCTTTGACAAAGTTTTAGTTTCATGGCAATATACAGAATATTCACAATGATATTACAATGAAAAAATAGGTATGAACGAGTTTTTCCACATCATACAAATTGGGGATGAAAAACATATGAGTATGCCTCTGAAGGCTATTGTATTAACTGTGTTGATATGTACGTTCATTGAGTGGGTGCCAAGACGAGCATGCATAACCTTGTTTATAAGGGTTATAACACACATTTCTCGTTTGTTATATCGAGTAGCTCTGGGGAGTCTAACTTTAAAATTCTTTTACAATGTATGTCTTCCTGTTCTGTAAGCCTAGTTACGAAATATTGCATTAATACGTCAAAAAAGTGAGTGGAGAGAGTTTATCTGCACTGTACGAAATACATGTGTCTACTCATAAACTGAGACGCAAGCTAGCCATGAATTTTTCCAAAATGATATACAACTTGAATAACAAAATTCGTAAAGTTCTTTTCATTTAGGTGATAAGATTACAAATACGACCAACCAATCCATATGGATGCATATTTTCATTTTTTGCATGTGAAGTTGTAGTGCTGCAATTTTTTTTTATAATATTCGCAAAGTCGAGTAGAACAGACGCATGGAACTTAAATATTTTAAGATAAGTAAATTATTTACAATACCTGTACACAACAATGAATACTTGACATATATTGTCCAGATCAAGGACAGGGAAACGAAAATGGAAACGTATTAACGAAGCTGATTTATGATGTCGGAAGATATAATGAGTTTATGTCCAGACTGCGATAAACCTCGTGAGAGGTCAATTAGCAATCAAAGATCATTAAAGGAAGCCCTATGAACATAAATATTAATAACAGCACCAAAGCTACAGATAAAAAACAAACACCCAATACACCGCCATTAACCCTTTTAAATAAAATAAATAAATAGATAGAAAAGAACATACCACCAGCAGAGTTCAAATCCAACACACAAATATATATCCGACTGAAAAAAATCTAAATGTATTGCAAATCTGCCCAATAAGTAACCAATATAAAATGGATATAGGTTTTTGATCCTATTTTTTTTTACTTTGGTATCTGAAATTTTTATATTGGTACCGAAATATACGGTTGGAAAATGGCACCAATTTCATTTTATTTTGGTTTCATAGGTCCGTATATGTCCATTTTTTACTGGAATTGTACTATGTCCTGGACATCCTATTGATTTATACTAGTATTGGCATTTTTTATATGGGATACTTTCGTATACCAGGTACTGGGGACCAACTTCATGTATTGTCGAATGTTTATATTTATTCTTTGTTTAAATATGAGATTTTATGTCACACTCAACATATTTCAGTCATATGGTAGCGGCCAGATTGGCGGAGGAGAGAATCCGGCGGTCAGTATACCATGATGGAGAGGAGAATCCGGCGGTCAGTTTACCATGATGGAGAGGAGAATCCGGCGGTCAGTTTACCATGGTGAAGGAGGAGAAACCGGCGGTCAGTTTACCATGGTGAAGGACAGAATCCGGCGGTCAGTTTACCATGGTGGAGAGGAGAATCCGGCGGTCAGTTTACCATGGTGAAGAGGAGAATCCGGCGGTCAGTTTACCATGGTGAAGAGGAGAATCCGGCGGCCAGTTTACCATGGTGAAGGACAGAATCCGGCGGTCAGTTTACCATGATGGAGGAGAGAATCCGGCGGCCAGTTTACCAGGGTGAAGGACAGAATCCGGCGGTCAGTTTACCAGGGTGAAGGAGAGAATCCGGCAGCCAGTTAACCATGGTGAAGGAGAGAATCCGGCAGCCAGTTTACCAGGGTGAAGGAGAGAATCCGGCAGCCAGTTTACCATGGTGAAGGAGAGAATCCGGCAGCCAGTTTACCTTGGTGAAAGAGAATACGGCAGCCAGTTTACCAGGGTGAAGGACAGAATCCGGCAGCCAGTTTACCATGGTGAAGGAGAGAATCCGGCAGCCAGTTTACCATGGTGAAAGAGAATCCGGCAGCCAGTTTACCATGGTAAAGGACAGAATCCGGCAGCCAGTTTACCAGGGTGAAGGACAGAATCCGGCAGCCAGTTTACCATGGTGAAGGACAGAATCCGGCGGCCAGTTTACCATGGTGGAGAACAGATACCGGCGGCCAGTTTACCATGGTGGAGAACAGAATCCGGCGGCCAGTTTACCATGGTGGAGAACAGAATCCGGCGGCCAGTTTACCATTGTGAAGGAGAGAATCCGGCAGCCAGTTTACCAGGGTTAAGGACAGAATCCGGTTACAATGTATTCAATGTATCGCAAGTAAACTGGCGAAAAGTATTTATTATATATAACATGTAATATTTATTAATATTTGTTGTCTTCTGACAATTCTTGTTGTTATTTGGAAAATAACTAGAAAACAAACAAAATACAAACTAACCACGAATGCATTTGTTATATGCTAAATACTCTTATTGTTAATAGTACTGTTAGAAAGAAAATTATCGATTACTTATTTTTAATCATATTCAATGCAGCGGAATGATATTTCAGACAGCCTGTAAATGTAAATCTATATATATATATATATATATATAATAGTAGAATCTCATTATGTCGAATTCGGATTAGTCGAAATTCTCAAATGTCAAAGTTGAATGACTAGTCCCGATTTAATGGATAGAAAAAAGAATATTCATTAACATTTCGATTATCTCGTATTCCGGATATCTCAAAGTAATACAGGCGGTCCATTGCATTTCGTGACAAAGAGATTTCATGAGAGAGAGAGAGAGAGAGAGAGAGAGAGAGAGAGAGAGAGAGAGAGAGAGAGAGAGAGAGAGAGAGAGAGAGAGAGAGAGAGAGAGAGAGAGAGAGAGAGAGAGAGAGAGAGAGAGAGAGAGAGAGAGAATGAGAGAGAGAGAGAGAGAGACCTGGGGCCCATTATACGAAAGTTCCTAAGTCCTAAATCCAAACTTTTAGTCCTAACTACCATGGTAACGCATCTCTGATTGGTCAGTCCCATGACAGCTAGGACTAATACGAAGGACTTAGGATTTAGGTACCGTAATTTAAAAGAGAGAAACATCCTTTCACCTAACTCGAACAATAAACTCGAAGAATAACTATTACAGATATATTTAACTAGATCCATAGAGATACGTTGTTACTTTCAAGATTATTTGTTAGCTTAATCACTGTTCACTATCAGGTTATTTATAGATAAGTAGGAATTTTCTTTGCATTTAGCACCGGAAGTATCTGAATACGGCTGCCCTAAATAGTCGAGCTGTTTTTCAGTATTGAATATGAATAGTAGTCGTAGAATGGCGATTCCACCCTTGTTCATGGAAAACACCAGCTTTGTTTACAACATGCGCGCAGACATTTTGGATATCCGAACCCAGCGATCTGATTGGTCATTAAATGAAAAAAAATAGTTTTGCCATTAATAAATATTATAAACATAATGAAGGTGATAAAAAAGATACATGAATATTAGTAGTACTTTGCAAATTATAGGGTTGACGGTTGAAAATTTAAAGGGAGGGGTCAGATGAGAATAGATATTTTTCTTTGGTGCGGAATACTACGAGTTGTAAACAAGTGAAAATTCGAAGTAGAAATGCAACGGCAACCTATACTTTTGATTGCATATTTTGTTATAAAAAGTATTGATCTTTCTGCACATGGTACTAACTTGACCCATATTTGATAAACATGGGAGTGACAGTGACCTGAAGTTTTGTAAATTAGCATTAAGACCTTGGGGAAATATTTGGTGGTGTCTGTCCTCGTGGGACTGCTATTTTAGTGACTACATTCTAGTTGGACTACAATCAATAGTCACACGGATCAACTCGTTTCTGGTTAAATATCTTAATATTTTAACTAATTGGGTACCTTTATCAAAATGATTGAACTTTAATTCACCATTTCACCTTATTTTTTTCACTTGACCAAATTTTTAAGAACCTTATTCAAGCGCGTATTAAATTTGAAATATGTTAGTAATTTGGTTCAACTGAGAGTATGTCTTCTGTTTACATAAAGGTTTAATATACACATGCTACAGCTGGTGCTGAATAATAACTAATAGAATATTTTACTTCTGTCAATTTTGTTTTCTATTTAGGTTTAATAGGTCGTGTGTTTTAAGACACTAACCATGTATTTTCATATACTGAGAATTTGGGCAAGAAAGTATTAAATTGCAAATTGGAGTTTTGTTCTTCGGAGAATTTTATTTTATCATTTTATCAATCTAACGAAAGAAAGACAACTCCAACATTACGATGAAAGATAGACAACTCTTACAATTCAATCTTCTCTGAAGGTCACTTAAATGTCACATGCTAATAACTGATGGGAATTGATGAAAGTAGAAGTCAATTAATTGGGTCACGTAAAATGAATAATAATAATGCAATAATTGTATAAGACTTAATGACAATCTTCCTGTAACGAATAATATTTGATATAATTTACGTGTGTTCATTCATAGGTAGAGACCAATGTCTATACCATTGACATTTCGTGACTGCATTGATAGAGCCCCGTAGGTATTAGATTTGATTATGTAAAAACATTGCGATTTACTTTAATACTTTGGTCTTTTTCCAAATATACCGTATAAGTGGAAATTGCAGCGAGATGCAGATATAGCATTTTGACCTAAAATATAGTATATAATTTTAGCGAGAAGTAATTTTAGCGATTTTATCATTAAAAAAGATAACTCTAACCTACGATGAGTGAATTGTTAGCTATTTCAGCAACTTCGCTAATAATGCGAAAATTGAATCCTCGCTAAATATTCTGCTTATACGGTATATTGTACCTGGATTTTATCTTCGATCCCTTTCATTTGACCACCACAGGAACTGTCAAACTGAAGAGTATGCTGAAGCATCAATAAAACAAATAGATATAAGTATGTGTATGGAATAATGTAACTGTACAAAGTGTGAGACGCAAATATGAAAGATACTAATATTCCATCTGATACAAACCAATCAATTGTAAACATCAGCTAAACATTTACCACAAAAATGTGTCATTGCCAGATAATAACATACACACCCCATTCTATTACCACTTCGGTTTTATCTAATGTATTTCAATTCAGTAATTAACCAGTCCACCACTTAAATGTTTTACTAAGGGAACTAACTTCTTATTTGAAGGAAAGGGTTTGAAAAGATATTATCGAGCCATATTACGTGGCCGAATACCGACTGAGAGTTAGTGTTATTACTTAATACATTACGTGTTATATATTTGCACGTTCAGGGTTACACGTACTGTCATTTCAAATTTTGTCACATAAACGCATGGTTTCAGTTTTTACTTGTTACTGAAGTCATTCACCTCTAGCGAAACAAGTCCCCCGCGGCTATTTTAGAATAGGCGTCTTTGTATCCCATGCATAGCAAAACTTTGTAACATATTACAATGTGAGTACACATGTATACAGTTAAATCAAAAGAAAAATAGCAGTTCTGTTTACTCATCTTGAATTTCCATTGATAGAATCATGTTCTGGATCATGATCTTTATATATACATATATACCGTGTACATAATGGACTGCGTCCAATGTCGAGTGATAACTAATGGACTTTTCATGTAACGATAGCATTGGGATTCAAGAGTATTTAGATACTATGTCAGAAATGACGTAATCATAAATGTGAAGATACCAACCCCTTATCATCCTTATCTTGCCAACCAGCTGAGACATTGAAGTATTTAGTCAGGACACTGCAAGCTGTGTTCATTGTGACCTGACTTTCAGCTGATAAGAAGTACAGCAGTCTCTGAAGTTGTGAAAGTTTTAGAAAATATGTTACATACACATAACACAAACCATTGGGATCGGAAACTCATTTTGTGGATAGATTGTTTGATAATCTTGAGACTGTATACAAAGTAAGGATACGACACAGGGATCTTAGATCGCTGCAGTGTTACCATTATAGACGATAACCTTATGCGTGATATAGGCATCGACCTCTCGCGCGAATGCGTGTTTTGGAATGAAACTGCGTGACTCACACAGTTTAAGCGTGTCTGGGAATACTGTGCAATAAACAAATCTAGATTTTCAGTTAACCCAAGTTTTTCTCATTAGCTCGGCTCCAAAATCATATTAATGATGGTAATATAATTTTGATCAAGATAAGCCCCTTTTTCTTGAAACTCGCAATTATGCGAGAAAAAGGATGTTTGACTGAAAAAAAATGTTTAAACTGTAAAACTTTATGTTTAACACATGATTAGGATTTTAGCGTGTCATATCAATTAAACCAAGTCTTTCCCAGTTACACGTAGTTTTTAGCATTAAAAATAAGCTTTTCTAATTAACTAGGTTTCACTGCGCCTATATAACAGTATCAAGTGTGATATTGGTGCAAGTAATGTTAGTTTTTCTCAATCAAACTTATATTCTCTACGTCTAGTTCAAATTGCGATCGCCAAAATGCATTAATTAGCTTAGCATTTTTTTCTCCAGTTGAACCTATTTTTTCTAGACGCACACATGATGTGGAGGAAAATCTAAGTTTAACTAAGATAAACTAGGTTAAACTCATTAATTTGATTTTGGTGTGACATAAACATGTAATTATCATCATTATTAATGAATTTAGATAATTAATTATCAAAAATATAACAGATAAAACATTTTTGATGTTCTGTAAAAGAGCCACTTAAACATATATGCAATTGACAAACCTGTAAAAGTGTCAACTCGTGGGGTCATAATCAGTACATATCTATAAAAAGAAATTAATTGGTGTTTAAAACAATTACATTCTTATATCCGAGATATTGGGAGATGAAAAACGTACTCAATCACATTCATAATGTTGATGTAGTCATTTCGACAATGTCCCGCCCACCTAAAGAAGTGAAAACTTGAATATCAATGGTGCATATAATTTGTGATGATTTAACATAAAATTTAGATTATTTGTTTTATATTTATCTGTTCGTCAGAATTTATAGTCTTATTTATTTAGAAGATGAAAGAAATATCAAAGTAAAAATAAAACCTGTAATGCAAGTTTGTTTTAACTGAATTTTGAAGATTAAAAATCCGTTGGTGAAAACTGAAACTTGAAATCTGAAACTATTGTATTGAGTGACGCCTCGCGAGGAAACTTAAATTCTGACAGGGGAGTCGCCAACATCCTATCAGATTTTTTTAAACCGCCCTAGGGTAACCTGTTATTATTAATTTAAACAAGATTGACGTCCTAACTTAACGTAAATGAGTGGTCATGGTGCTTAAAACTTGCTGCATAGTTGACGACGATATGATTTATGGTATCTGCTACATAAGTAGATGTAACTAGAGTCTTGCAGAGGACAACAGTAACTACTGTCTCTATATAGCATATCCTTACATACCTGGAAAATGTTTTCAGACTCACGTCACAATAGTTAACGTGAATACAATAGTGTGGGAATTTTTTCAGTTAATAGGATTATGACTCTTCATTTATCTCTATCTCCATCACTATCACCTTTCACACATGCGCATATAAAATGCACGAGGTCCGTCAAAATGCAATGTTGAGCTAATTTATGACAAATATTAATTAATTTCATAAAACAATTGATTCATGATGGAATCTAACTCCAATTACTTAATTCAAAGTTGAAAGGACACTTAACATAAAGTCGGACAAGGTTACTTACGGTTTTGTAGACCGTTTGCTGTGGTTTAGTGTTAGAGCGTTCGGCTCGCAAGAGGAAGTTCAGGGTTCGATTCCCGGACGTGGTGATACCAAAGACTGGTTGTAACTGTTTCTTCGCCAAGTGATAGGCATACGAAGTTACGAGTCTTTCGGATGGGACTTAAAACCGAGGTCCTGTTGCACGTCTCAAGTCGAAAGACATGACACGCAAAAAAAACCTCTCTGCATTGGCGTCAGTCCATAGCACAGACCAAAATCTGTGGAAGTTTCTTGACGGGATGTAAAATACAGTCAAATAAACAAATGGTTTTATAACATTTGCATTGACCACATTCAGTGATATCTTGTTTCAGTTCATCTGCGAAGAAGACTTTAGATAAATATTCTTTCTTGGAAAGATGACAAGTGTTTTCACATTCCTGTGGACTGTTTTCCAATCGGATACCTATCACTGCATGATATCCGTATTCCAGGCCATAAGCCATTAACTACCTAACCGGAAGTGATACTGTCATATATTTCTTTGAAGATGCATACTAACATGACGAACACTGACGGAACGGAAAATGGAAATAGTATATATTCCAGACGAATATCGTAAATGAAGATAAGTTAAGATTAAGATAACACATCACTCATCATTAAACCAATTATCAAAATAAAAAGTGCATAATGACTGTTACAACAACAAAATATTTAATAGAATACGGAACATGAAAAATAAAGCCATTAAAATCAAACAAAAATGTAACAACATCAATTATTGGAAAAATGCTTCATAGTCGATCATCAACATCGACAAATCATGTTACGAAAAATTAAATCAACAAATAGCATATTTATCTGTTTATCCGCCATAGGTTTCGTATCAGAGCAATGCAACTGTATATATTGAATTGTAGTATTATAAGGCGATGTGCAATTTCGAACTGTTAATGAGCGTAAAATATCTCATATAGATAATTAGATATATAATGTACTACAAGTAATTTATAATCAATGACAGCGTTGTAATAAATGGCAGTCATTTAATATGTGATACAGGCATTTAAATCGTAATTCAAAAGTTGAAAGAAAAGACATTTCTCTTGATAAAGTTAAATAAATCGGGAATGCGAGTAAATCGTTATCAAACTTTCGTTTCAATACCAATTTCATTTCAAGTTGATATTGTTTATTTCAAATCTGCATTTTATTGGGAAACACCTCATGTATTTTCTTCAGTAAATTCGTCAAATTTGAAAACGATGTAAGACGTTGAATGTTCAATAATTTGTATTAATATAATATCATATATATTTGAATAATGTAAAAATGCGTAAATGTTCCTCAATATTTGCAAATTGAAACATTTAAATTTGGTATCTACTATTCTCTGTAATTTCCATTTTACGAATTATTTTTGGACATACTTTTAGTTTAATACTTCATCTTATAAAACATTAATTCGTATGAAAATTTTAAGAATGTTGCTTTATTGGTAATTTATGTTATTTTAAGCATATATGTATATATATAAATATATATATATAATATATATAATATATAATATATATATATATATATATATTTATATATATATATATATATATATATATATATATATATACCATCCTTCAACATATAAATCAAATACTATTTTAACTCAATATTTCAGCACATTCATAATCCCTATTAATTTTTTTTATAGTTAACAAGACAATATGTTTTTAAATTTATTTTATTTTAAATTTATAAGATAAACAGGTTTCTCTAAAGCCATTTAAATGAAACCTAACACAAATTAAATGTAAAATTGTTTTATAGCAATGTCTAAACAAAACAAATACTTGAAATGTAGATATTTATTCGGGGGTAAATTTTGCATTTTAACTTTGAAAAATATTTTTAAAAAATCTCAGATACCAAAGTATAAATCAATAGAATGTCCAGGACATAGATACAAATCCGGTAAAAATGGACAAACACGGACCTCTGGAAACCAAGAGGTGGGATCAGGTGCCATGGAGGAGTAAAACAATCTTTTGTTTAAATGAATTTACATAGAAATAAAGGCGAAATGATATGATACATACGTAATTTGCAATTATATCAACGTTGAAAATATGTGCTTATAAGTCATATTTATACAACAGTTCAAATATATTTATTAAATTGTTCTCAGTCAACATATATCTCGAATTGCAATAACAACACATCCCTCTAAAGGTAATTTATTCCCACCTCAGGCACAGGGACAGATTCCTTTATATTTAATGAAACACTATTTACAAAATGGATGGCAAATTACGAAATTGTTTTAACATCGATCATAGATATTGAAACAAATGATTACACGATCACATGTGTCACACTGACGCTACAAGATTGCCGCCATGGCGATAACGCAGAGGTAAATCTCTATCACTGATCAGTTTCACTGTCACATCGTCCTCACCCTGAACTGTGAATGTCTTGTTTCCAAAGTCTATTGAACACTGAAAAAAGAAACAAATATTTTTTACACATGAATTCATAACATTGATGAAATTGTGTTTACTTAAATCAGCTTAAATCATCTTTAATATTTCTAATGTGTCTCTTGGACTAAATGACATTTTATTGACGGAAACGAGTGTCTTGAACATTTAATTTGACCATTTTTTGTAAAATTATAAGATTGCCATTATGTTTATAATATTCATAATATAATACTCAGTGCGAGCTGTAATGATAATTATGAGTTCGCATTACAGCGTTATACTATGGTGTGAATTTGCAAGTTGACGAACTATCAAATGCGATTTTGACATACATTTGTATGGGCAACAGGTGAAGGACTTCATGGCTTAATGCGCAATTATGTAACCATAACGGTCCCCCATACCAATGGTAATATACTTGAAGGCATTGGTGGTAAGGGGACGTAGCGATACTAAAGGCGCTCTTACATAGGTTAACTTAAAATGTTCGAGCAAGATTGATTAATCTGTAGGGACCGATATAAGGTACGCTAAAGGTATGAACTTATGTTCTATACTAAATCCATTTTCTACACATGGCCGAAGTTGGGAACTTTAACACACACACACACACACACACAAACACACACACACAGACAGACACACACACACACACACCTACACACATATATATATATATATATATATATATATATATATATATATATATATATATATATAAATATATATATATATATATATATATATATATATATATATATTATTACCTGAAATTTTATCTAACGCAGCAATAAGTAATTGTGATTTAGAGTTTCCTGATTAACATTAACTAATTATCATATAGATAGACATAGTGAAAAAGAGTTTATTTATAGAAAATAGCTTTAGATACTGTCATTTTTTTCTTGTAATATAAATCTTAATACTGCTATAATAAATCTCTTTACGCAGGTGTTTAGATTTAAGATATTTATTCATTGATAAAATTTGGCAGATTGTGTGATCCCTAATTAAATATGTGCCATTTCTTTGATTGTTAACTTTGATTAATGTTCAATAAATTGAATGCCTTATTATAAAATTTAAAACTGAGATCCATTTTTAAAAATCGTGTCTCTGATAAAACGAAAAAACACGTATCACAATTGATTATTTGGTATTTGTTTTTATGAAATGCTGACCTAAAGAACAATCCAAAACCAATGCTTGTTTCTTTTATTTTTTGACATCCCGCAGAGAACATTTTACTTATTTGATGACATCATTAGCTTTAGGTGAAGTCCCACAAATTTTGATCTGTCGTATGAACGCCACAACAGTATGGTTCCCTTTACATGCCACATGGTTCAGTTATGTTTATCTAATCAATTAAGTACAAAAAGGTAAGATGTACGGGAATGTGTAACATTACTACCTGACAAAGTGATTAAGATCACCTTCATGGACGAACTAAACGCCACAAAATCCTTATGTCGCATACCGTTACACTCGACATGCATGTTTTAATCAGGCAATTTTGTGTGTTGCGAATATTCTTAATAACCAAATTACAATATGACAAAATTCATATTTCATCCTATCAGCGATTCTTGAGCTAACACACACACACACACACACACACACACACACACACACACACACACACACACACACACACACACACACATACATATATATATATATATATATATATATATATATATATATATATATATATATATATAAATATATATATATATATATATATACCTTTTAACAAAATTACTTTGACTTTATTTACAGTCTTTTAAGTTCAACAATTAACAATACTTTGAAAGCATTTCTTCTAACCTCTGAATATGAGTCTACATCCAACAAAACTGCATATTAAGTAATGCTATGATCAACGTTGCCTAGGTTGTTTAAGGTTGTTCAAACCACTACATGTTAAAAAACAAAGCCTTAAAACATTTATCCACTTGCACATTCATTCCGCGTACACGGTAATATTTTTAGCACTGCTATCTTCCGGTTATGTGCAATGGTAATGTGATTTCATGTAATATGTCCTGCTGCTAGATAAAAGATTGTATTGGGGCAAGTAATTTTGGTGACAACCTTTATTTCATATATATCGTTATAGAGAGATGTAGATATACAAACCTTATTGGACGTCAAAAAGTCTAATCCAAGCACCAGGTCGGGAATATCACCTGTAACGAGTAGTATATGTAATTAAGGTATCGTTCCGCTAGTGATAAAGAACATATAAGATGCATAAAAGTTCGTGGACAATATCATTTGAACGTATCTGGCACTGATGTTTTGATATTGCCATACAACCGTGTAACAAGGGCAGAAACATGGATTACAATTCTTCCAAAACATTATTTCAATAATTTCGTTGTTTTTGTTGATTATGGTGAAGATACATTCCTTGCAAATAATTTTTCACTATTTAGCTGTTTAATATTTTCTTTCTTTTGACTACGTTTGACATGGATTAAAAACCAGGTAAATTTGGTGGATCTAGAATTGAACCATTAATGTATTGAAAATTGTGAAAAAAAATTGGATGTTTGTTTTATTGTTGTTTAACGTCCCGCTCAAGAATCTTTCTCTCATATGGAGACGTCACCAAATGTCAGTGAAGGGCTTCAAATTTTGGCCTACTGCCATTGAGCAGTGAGGGTTCTTTAACGTACAAACACCTATTGTGATACGGGACCTAGTTTTTTACTGTCTCATACGAAAGACAGGAAACCAACCTGCCACCTACTGGACTCACGATCAACAGTCGAGCGCGCTACATACTGAGCCAGGTCGGCTCTGTGAAAAAAATGGAGAATTTGGCCAAATACAATATTGTATATAGATTCTATCACTTTTAAATTCCCAACAGTGTCATAGAAATCGAATATATCACATTCTACTAATTAGTATATATCTGGAAGAAATGGGTACTGGAATTGTCAAAGAAAGAAGAAATTGGCACGAAAATTGTTTTTGATAATGCAAACAGAGAAAGAAGGAGGCTTTTTATTTGTATCATTAGCTTTAACAGAAAATGACAGAGTATGAAGACTATACATTGTTGGTTAAACATAATAGTAACGTGGCAACATTCGCATTTCTAACGTAGGTTTAATTTGATCCTCAAGGGATTTGACTAATGACTTGTTGTATGCTTACAGTATCAATCTCCCTACACCGAAATATAGAATTCCCAGCTACTTATATACATGGTTGGTTTAGTAGGCGTTAAGTACCTGAAGGAATAATTATAACTCTTAATCAATCAGTGATTGATTATGAATAATGCATGCATAATTCCGCAAGGTCCAATTTTGTTTTTTTGATCATTTCTGGAAGAAGACATGCTTCATTTTATACAAAAGGCTACGGGGGATAAGCGACCTTTGTTGTCATTGACATATGGGGCACATGTATTGTAACGAGTCAAAAGCGGTGTTTCGCGATCACATATAAGACATTCAATACAGTTGTTGAGTGTCTAAAGGGTAAATGATGATTGTCTTTTTTCAATGATGGCTGTAACATTCGTTATTAATTTCCATATGTGATAAAAAATAAAATGCCATACCACATGCTACTTTGAATAAAGAAATAAATCATTAAAAAGTTAAAAACAAAATTCTGAACAGTGAAAGGTGATAATTATGCATTGTGGGGAGTTATAGCAAAAATTACCAGCTAGAAAGGTGATACAAATTTTCAATATCAACATAAAATACCCCCCGAGAGAGAATCAGTGAGTCTAATTATATTGTTTTAAAATAATTGCTTCACATGCGAGATAAAGAAATTTAATTTGTCTCAGCGTACAATTTTGAATATATTAACACTTGAACAATTATCTTGCGAAAACTGATTGATAATAATCGTTGACACATCGCCCTTAGGACACTCACATATTCAGATAAATCTTCATCATGATTAGGTAGAATGTCATCCTGATAATAACGGTTTTCGTCTTAAGATAAGAGAACACTTACATATACCTGACACATGTACTTATTTATCAAAATTCCTGTCCAGTGCAAACTCATATGTAACACAAGGCAGTAAGTGCTAGGTCAGTCTGATTGTGATTTCTTTCATTATCTATATCGCTGATTTAAAGTCTCTATACTATGCACGAAGTCATACATACCTCTGATCAATAAATCAAAATGAACTACTTTACCACCAATAGTGATAGGTATTTCACGAGCTTTGTCAGTTCCTGGTTGTCCTGTTGTGACGTCACAGGCAAAGCTGTTAATAGTACAATAATCGTATTAATTCAACAATGCTTAAATGAGCATTGACATAGAATTCTAAATATTGTTTTGTTTAATTTAGAGTTGTGTGTGTGCGTGCGTGCGTGCGTGTGTGTGTGTGTGTGTGTGTGTGTGTGTGTGTGTGTGTGTGTGTGTGTGTGTGTGTGTGTGTGTGTGTGTGTGTGTGTGTGTGTGTGTGTGTGTGATTCTTGGTTGATTTGAAATTTGCTTGTTTTATTTCTTGTCACTCTATTCTAACATTTGTATGAAGTCGAAGTCACTATACGAAACTTTGTTTTTGGATTTCAGAGTGTTGATAGAGATTTTGAAATACTGAGACCCAATGTCACATATTTATTGCCATTGCAGGGTACTCTCACTGTACTGACAATATTTGTCAAAATTTGTAGTATTCCTTATACAGTTAATGCCTCCATAATGTTATTGATGAATTATGGTTGAATGGTCAATAACAACAGCCCTAACTAAAACAAACGGAAATGAAATTCGGTTAAGATTGTGAGATACAAACACGTGCGAAAACGACAAAAGCTCGCTGTAAATACTCATACTATATAATGAAGGCAAAGATCAATCACGTGACAATATATGGTAATATCAGATCATTTGATGATGAACAGTATCTTGCTGTAAATACTCATACTATATAATGAAGGCAAAGATCAATCACGTGACAATATATGGTAATATCAGATCATGTGATGATGAACAGTATTTTGCTGTAAATACTCATACTATATAATGAAGGCAAAGATCAATCACGTGACAATATATGGTAATATCAGATCATGTGATGATGAACAGTATCCGGTATTTAATACATGTTTTAAACCACTAACTTGGTGAATACTAAATTTGAGAATACTAAAGAAATCCGGAAAACCGATAAAACCGATTATAGCGCTGTCTGAACGTCTGGGAGTTTATATATGCATCATAACATGACATAAATTATCAAAACATCAAAGGGATTGAAATAGATTTATATCAACATTAATAAGAAATACCAAAAAAAGTTAATTCTTTATAAACTTCTCTATTTAAATGATTTTCAAATTTGTCTTCTTTTCACACCAGAAAAACTATTGTAACACAAGTCTATTTCTAACTTTGTGTAATTTACCGTGTTCCGTAAACCAATGTACTTCTACGTGCAGTAGTGTAACAATAAATTGTTATATAAAACATCTAAAATACCAAAGTATAAATATTTAGGATGTCCAGGACACATATACAAATACGGCAAAAATGGACAAACATGGACCTCTAGAAACCAAGAGGTGGAATGAGGCGCCATGGAGGAGTAAGCATCCCCTGTCGACCGGTCACACCCGCCATGAGTCCACAGTCAAGTCCAATGAAATACGTGAGGAACAAATCCCCGTCACAATTGGCACAGAAGTCTCAACAACGGCCAGCGAAAAGACAACTCAACATTTAACCCAGTGAAACAGAGTAATCGCAAACAAGAGCACCATACCGACCATACTACCTAAATGTGGAAAACCTACAGTGGGAAAGCCGAAATCGTCGCGTCTGTCCCACAGCACAGCCGCCAACCTCCCGTCTGTGTCTATAGTAAGTAAAATGTCTAAGTATGAAGTGCGTGTGCCCAATTTTGTTGTTTCTTTAATTTCTAGTTTGCTGGGATATATCGCATTGACATATGTATGAAAATTGTCATTATTAATTGACAAAACGTCGTCGATATATCTAAATGTGAAATTAAATAAACATGATACACGTGTATATTAAAGATTTAATCGGTACCCAACGTGGACCCAATACTTTAAATTACATGTTGTTGTTGTTGTTGTTGTTGTTGTTGTTGATGATGATGATGTTTTTGTTGTATAAAATGTAAACAGTTTTTTTTATTATAGATGAAGAATGCATAGTATATTTCTCGGAAACTAGAAGGTGTTTTATAGATCTGCTTTATAGAACTCGAGTGGTTTCATCATGACAAACATTCAGCAGTTATCTTTAATTTCAAAGAAAAAAGGAAAAAGTAAATGCAAGGTGTTGGGTAACACGTATACACAGGGAGAGCAGTGTGAAAATGAATAGCTATCGTGTTTAGTTTTTTCAGGAGTGGGATATGTACTTCAATAAGATCATGTATAATCTAGTTTCAAATGATATATATATATATATATATATATATATATATATATATATATATATATATATATACTTACAAAATGATAACTTACAAAAATTAATATATATGATTTACATATAAAAAGTTAATATATGAATTACTAACATTAAGAAAATATATGCTGTACGTACAAAAAGTTAATATATAAATTACTAACATAAAGACAATACATGTATATGATATACGTACAAAATGTTAATATATGAATTACTAACATAAAGATAATATATAATCTACGTACAAAATGTTAATACATGTATACGAATTACTAACATAAAGATGATATATAATCTACATACAAAATTTTAATATATGAATTACTAACATAAAGATAATATATGATCTACTTACAATAAGATAGCTTATTGATAATTAATACTTACTAAAAGAAATTGTATAGGATCTATTGAAAAAGATGATAATGATCTACTTACGAAAAGATGCATTAGATCTAGTTGCAAAAAGAAAATATATGATCTACTTAAATACAATAATACATGAATTACTTACATATTTTGATACAAATGGCGATTAATTATAGATGTCATCACACATGAGTTTATGAGTGCCTTGGCTTCAGTTTCAAACAGCTGAAATTCAATACATTTTGGATATACCAATGCATTATTGATGAGAACGTAAAACAAAGTCGTATCATTATATATTAATTTTGTGAACAATAGACGTTAGACTAATTGTAATGCTAAACTTTCTACTTCCACTGGGTCGACTTTTCTTTTTCTGGTGTTAAGAGAGAGACGGGGTATGCATTTGTACACTAGAAATTCTTCTGTAAAAAAGAGACGTCATTGAAACCAAACTACTTGTTTAGTTCATAAATATCTGTTTATTTATTACATTAACATGCAAACTGTTAAATTTGAAGTACATGTAGATGTTTTGATAATATTTTTATTTTATTGTTATTAATTAAAACTGTTTCAAGGACAATTAATTTTTGTTGTTTTGTTTTTACAAAAAGATACAGTAAAACCTCGTTTAAAGATGATCACCACTACCAGGGTACCACATCACATTAGGGTACCACATCACATTTAAGAAGATAAATATCGGTGTCTCTGGAATGTCTTAAGAAGTATCAAAAGGTACAAACTCTCAATAAAGAGACCACCTTTGAAATCAGACAACTTTGAGTAGGTCAAAGGTCGAGTTAAATATCTTACATTACTATCGCTCGAAACAAACACGTAGTTATCACCAAGGACCTATCAGTCTACGATACACGTCACTAGTAATCAGGAAATCTTTGACAATTAACACAGAACATTAGTATTGTGATACAAACAACAGCAGTAGATAGAACTAGTCTCATTAATAAGTTGATGATTAACTTGTATATAAATCACGCAACAAAGTGTATGTATAATTTATAGTTCCCAAGATAGAATGTCCTCCTATATATATACCAAGTACATAATGCATCCCAATCCCATCTCTGTTATGCCGTGTAAAGGTATTATTTTCATTCTTGGGCGCAAAGATATACATAATAATTCAATCAATGTAAAATCAATCATCAATTTCAAATAGAGACTACCTTTATATTGATGAATGGCAAGCACAAAGAAGATTGGTTGTTATAGCTGACCGGCCGATCAGCAAATGGACGACGTCTGAAATTGTGAATCCGCGGAAGGGAAAGGTGTTGCTCGTGTTCGGATTTTGTTCCTTTCGAGTGTTTCGAAAAATCCGGATCACTTTCCGCAGCGACCTTAAAAAGGAAATGACATCATAAAAGCATAACCACAGTGACTATTTTCCGACAATTCAATGACGGTGAATTTTTAATTTAACAACAAAATGAAAAATATTTCATGAAATTTTCCATCGCGTTTAGATTACATGAAATGTTATTATGTGCTATATAGTAAGACATCTTCAGCGATGCCAGTGAACATATTACATATTACGTATTAATTAAAATGAGCATAAAATGAATCACCCGCGCATTCGCTCGTGTGTTAGTGTAATGGTTATAAAATTAGGTTATAAAATTATGTTGTTTTTTATGTCATTTGGATGAACTGCAAAAGTGTGTGTGTGTGTGTCTGTGTGCGTGCGTGCGTGCTTGCGTGTGTGTGTGTGTATTTGATGTGACATAGTCTTGTAATTTTGTTACCTTATTAGGCGGTTCGACATCTTTGGAGAGCCTTGGTCGACAATCACCAAATAAGTCGTCTACATCACGCCTCGTTCTCCTTTGTCGCCTTAAAGCTGCTTGTTTGACTATGTCGTCATCCATCAGAAAGGCTGTACAACGTCAATAGATTCTTTATGTCTCTTGCATCTTTCACGTTAGCAAAGTGAGAAGTACTTCACGGACTGACAGTCTACTGCAAAACAAACCTGATGAATATAATTGTAAGTTCTGTAATCAGTTACTAAATTTACCTGATAATTTTAGTTCCCGTTTTATTTTCGCCTTTAGATGAGAGGGCTAATTGAAAATGAAGACGAAACTTTCAAGTTAAATAATAAACTATGTTTTTTTTTGTTTTTTGTTTTTTTTTTTGGTTTTTTTTTTTTGTCTTTAAAAGGGCAAAAATAACTAGGGGCGGGCATTTCCAGGTTTTCTGTTACCTTGAAAATAGCAAAATTTAACCCACCGGGAACATTTTGACTTTGTCAGTCTTTAGTCTAATAGGACAGATTTCATCAGAAGTAACCACACTTCGCCATGGTGATCGATTTCACCAGCTTTAGTACTGACACAATTTTTCACCTTTGCGCTGGGCTGGTGTAAATGCAGTGAGAGTTCTTTCGCGTGCCACGCCCGCTTGCCGTTGTATCATCTGATTATTCTTATTTTATCTATACACATTTGGCAATTCATCATTCAAACCTTCATTGCTTCAGAATCCATGCATTACAATATGCATAAAATTTCCAAGCATGTGAATTACGTGACGCTGATGAATGATTTGGTAATATATTGGCCGTGGAAACTGTAATTTCACACGAAACGAAGCAGAGCCACACTTAGTTACGTCAATGAAATAAACCGAACCAAGTGTGGAAATGGAATGAATTATCAATGAAACCGTTTAGGACGGTACATGAAACAAACATCTGTTGTTTTGGCGTTTATATTACTCGTTCTGTCTCAATGCCTCATTTATTTTATCATATTATAAGCTTAACCTATTTACGCTGCAAAAAAACTTTCATAATGACATACACTGTATACCAAATGTGTACTTTAAAGCAATGTTATGCAACTATGTTATTTATAATTCATCCTTTTTTCCTAAAGTATTTCTATAAATATTACCAAAGGCATAGTTTTGAAAAAACGAGCTAAAACATATGCTCAGGACGATCATTTCTATAAATTAAGGATTGTTTTTCATTTTTTGGACTGCATCGAGTATAAATGCAATGGATTATGGAAAAAAAATTCTGTGCAGCACGAAGCAGTCCAAAAAATGAAAAACAATCCTTATATTTATATATATTACCATTTTCTGTTAATCTGTAGTCAGTTGGTAACGAAATTCATTCTATGTAATTGACTTTGCGGTAGGAGGTTTTTCATATGACGTAACAGCTAAACAGCTGTGTGAGACGAGAAGTAGTTCCCCTTCTCTGTCCGGAAATACTAAATGGAATTAAGGTTTATTTTCTTATTTTCATATCATTTTGAAAGAAACTAGTGATATGGAAAATTTTGAATATGTGTCAGATTTGTTATTTTAGTTATTTTAGAATATTCGTCTGCTTGGTAACCGGAAGGTTTGAATTCTGATATAATATTAATGGGATATACTATAGAAAGATTTAGTGTGACTTACAAGTAGTTACAAGTACAGCTTATATCCATTCATGACAACTCAAAGTAGCAATTTTATTTGACATTTTTTACCAAGCAGCTGGGAACCATGATGACTGATTGGTACGTAACCTACGTAAGTCGGCCCATTTCACACGATGCGGGTGACGATTTGTTTCTGAAAGGAATATCCAATGAAAATCGACTTGTTTATCAAGAAAGACTTGACAAAGTTGCACTAGGCCTTACTCTCTTTTTTCTGTTGTAGCTATGAAGCGAACTTTCATTTCTGTGGCAGACAGTGGCCTGCGGTTCTGGTCATTACATGACTGTAGGCTGTACAATGTGCTACAAATGTAGTCTCGTGTTTCCGATTTCTTTCTGTGATTTTTATTTGTTTTGTGGTAGGCCAAATGTATGGCTTTTAAGATCAAATATATAAGAAATAAACATGTAATATTCTATTCTTAAGCGATTCTTTCATGTATTCTTACGCTGAAAAGTAAAGTGGTTAATACTCGGGACACGCGACTGCATTTACCGGAATATACAATATATTGCTCTATATACTTGCAATGAAGGGAACTGCGGTCGGTATGTAACTATTACGACTTTATCAGTGGAGCTCCAATTTACAATAGAATGAATGATGTATATTATTGAAAGGGATAGTGGTATCAGACAAGGCCATATAATAAATCTAATTTTATAGCCAAAACCATCTAAGAGTAACAACTGTACAATTATGACTATATAAAGTTATGAAATGTCATAATTGCATTTAATTAAAACTTTGCACTCTCAATTTCAGACATAGGTTAGGTGGGGAAGAGCTTATAAAATCTTAGACAGTATGAAATCCTTATATATAATGCATAATGCATATCGATACAACGCATTTAATATTGACTCCTCACACAAGTACAAGTCAATATTTTTCTATATACACAGCAGTCGGCGAGAGAACGCCATTCAGATGATTTCTCATGAAAAAAATGTGTAATCATGTTTACAAAATTATCTATAGTGTATAATTTGTAATTTATAATTTGCATATAATATTCCCTATTCCATGAAGCAACAAAGCAGTTGATCACTGGGGAGGCTATATAACCATGTATTATGACGCGACGATTTCGGCTTTTCCATCGTAAACTTTCCACATTTAAGTAGTTATATCCCTCAGTCACCCGCATATGGAGTTAATATTTCACAAATGATCTGATATGCCAGGGCGTTTGCAACATATGAAGATTTCATACACAGAGGTATGAGTTGCCTTTTTGTTGGCGGTTGTTGAGACGTCTGTACCAATTGTGACGAGGATTCACTCCTCACGTATTTCATTAGACTTGACTGTGGACTCATGGCGGGTGTGACCGGTCGACAGGCGATACTTACTCCTCCATGGTACCTGATCCCACCTCTTGGTTTCCAGAGGTCCTTGTTTGTCCATTTTACCGGATTTGTATCTGGACATTCTATTGATTTATACTTTGGTATCTGAGATTTTTTATATTATGTAGATTAATCATTTACCTTGAACGCTATCACTGTCTGTTTAGGAACTATACATTTCAACTGATGAAGTTTTATTCAAACGTCTGTCTGTCTACTTTTCCTCATTTTGTTGTAAGCAAAATATCACCATAGTAACATTTCTGCGTTTACAGAGTGTATTGATGTAATTGGGAGAATGAATACAAACTTCTTTTGTCTTGATCATTGTTTTGCCACATTCAGTATAACGATAAATTTGGTATAACTATGTTTATATAATATTTACTACCTTAATAAAAGTCGAACTGTAAATTCTTACATTCAGATTATAAAACAATGGGACAGATATATTAAACATAATACCAAAGTGACAATGCTCAAGACGACCGTTTCTGTCAATTAAACTTCGTGCGTTCAGCTCCAAACAGAATGTTTCATGAATTTTCCCAGCACAAAAGCTGGAAATCGCGTGTCTCTCGGATCGGAATCGCGTGTAACTGCAAGAACCATTACTGCATTGGCATGTGCCCGTAGCGCATGTCAATATTATTGCATTTTACCAAACTGTGATGAAGTCCCAATATATTACAACAATTTAAGGCGTAACATAACAAAAACAAACAAAATGTATCTATTTTCGGATATATAAACACTATTTTGTATAATTATATTTTTGCATATAATAGACATGACAAGAAAATAATTCACATGCAATATATATATATATATATATAGGCTTATATTTCCTATGCGCAGACAGTCACGATTTTCTGTTGATGAATTGACTATATCATTTGAAAGAGATCACTTGATCTTGGAAACATGTCACATCACACAAGAGTAATCCCTTTATCATTACAATTTACAGACCAATGTTTTACTTTTATGATTTATAAATAACAGACTTGCAAATTTATCTTCAAATTTTCATCATCCTTTTGAATGTTTTGTGTAAATGTATACGTTTGTTTTCTTTGGTGATATATTTCCGGATTTATGTAGAACCGGATGTAGTTATAAATTGTTATATACTGCTGTGTAATTTACATCAAACATTGTTTTGATCGATGGAATTGATTGATTTGATGCTAGTTTATACCTGGATTTTTACTTTTGCGGTTATCAAGTACTATCTACCAGACTACAAGAACAAATACTGATATGTGGTTTTCTTCATCATGAGATTAAATTAGCTGATCTCTTTGATGAGGAAAATGTTGCATGAAGTGTACTAGAGTAGATAAATTTTTGATTGAAGAGAAATCAATTAAGTGCATAGAATTAAGACGAGCATGCTCATACAAATATCTTGAACAATGTCAGTTATCCTGAAGTATTCATTCTCCCAATTACACAAATATACTCTGTAAACGCGGAAATGTTGTTATGGTGATCTTTTGCTTACAACAAAATGATAAAAAGTAGAGAGACAGACAACACACACAAACAAACACAGACACACACAGACACACACGCACACACACACACACACACACACAGACACACACACAAACACACGCACACACACACGCACACACATTACCAATTGTTATATATTGCCTTGCGGAATTTTGTTTCAAAATGTTCTCTGTCACAAAGAATTACTACACTCTGTCAGTGATACACACAATGGCTGTCACAAAGATTTACAAGATTTTTTATACTGTCAGTGATACACACAATGACTGTCACAAAGATTTACAAGATTTTCTATACTGTCAGTGATACACACAATGACTGTCACAAAGATTTACAAGATTTTCTATACTGTCAGTGATACACACAATGACTGTCACAAAGATTTACAAGATTTTCTATACTGTCAGTGACAGATACAATGATAGTCACAAAGATTTACAAGATTCACTATACTCTGTCAGTCATAGACAGAATGACTGTCACAAATATTTACTATACTGTCAGTGATACACACAATGGCTGTCACAAAGATTTACAAGATTTACTCTACTCTGTCAGTGATACACAAAATGACTGTCACAAAGATTTACTATACTGTCAGTGATACAGACAATGACTGTCACAAAGAATTACAGATTTACTATACTCTGTTAGTGATACACACAATGGCTGTCACAAAGATTTACTATACTGTCAGTGATACACACAATGGCTGTCACAAAGATTTACTATACTGTCAGTGATACACACAATGGCTGTCACAAAGATTTACTATACTGTCAGTGATACACACAATGGCTGTCACAAAGATTTACAAGATTTACTATACTGTCAGTGATACAGACAATGACTGCCACAAAGAATTACAGATTTACTATACTCTGTCAGTGATACACACAATGACTGTCACAAAGAATTACAGATTTACTATACTCTGTCAGTGACAGACGCAATGGCTGTCACAAAGATTTACAGATTTACTATACTCTGTCAGTGATACACACAATGACTGTCACAAAGAATTACAGATTTACTATACTCTGTCAGTGATACACACAATGACTGTCACAAAGAATTACAGATTTACTATACTCTGTCAGTGATACACACAATGACTGTCACAAAGAATTACAGATTTACTATACTTTCAGTGATACAGACAATGACTGTCACAAAGAATTACAGATTTACTATACTCTGTCAGTGATACACACAATGGCTGTCACAAAGATTTACAAGATTTACAAGAATTTGTATGGTTAAAGCGCTTCACGTCTGTAATAGATTAAATTATACACAGTTCGATCGCTTCATCGCGCTCGGTTTGATAATTAACGTGAACTAATGCTCCGAATGAAAACAAAACCAAGCAAAAAAGAGAAATGTGTTGAAGATATTAATAATTATGCATTCCTTCACGTTTAGAGCATACACGCGCTTTACATAAACGAAACACATAGTTTATTGCTTCGAGTTCAAATATATTCAACTAATTTAATATGAATGTAAATATGAAGAAGTACCAATTAAAAATCGAAGCTCAAGTCCATTAGAACACGACGAATTAGATGTGCAATGGTCTCAACATGAAGAACAATTGCGAATTCCAAACAGGGTAGGACCAAGTGTCCAGGAGTCAGCATCCTCTGCTGGCATGCCACACCGTCGCACCGTCTCCAGAAAGACAGAAGTTCTACATTTTTTGTATATTTCTAAAAAGGTCTGTATGTTAAAAGTCGAGTTTGAAAATAGAGAAGAACCTAGCCTAAGTACCACCTCTCTAAGAAGAGACACCTCGCAATAGAGACCCTCTGTGTGTGTGTGTGTGTGTGTGTGTGTGTGGTTCTGGTAGTTATAGGGCAATAGCAATGTACACATATATAAATATCGATTTTCTATCATTGTGCACAATCAATTTCATAGGAAATCATTTTCGGGTATTTCAATATTTACTATATGATATGAAATGGTGTATGTCATCATATGATTTACAATGAGTCTTGTCCTTAGCTGTCAACTAAAATATTCTATCACTTAACAATTGTTAATAAAAGTAAAAATCACCCAATCATCTCTCTCTCTCTCTCTCTCTCTCTCTCTCTCTCTCTCTCTCTCTCTCTCTCTCTCTCTCTCTCTCTCCTTTACACCTACAGTGTCATACGTACGTGCAATGCATGCTAATTCATTTATGAACATAGCTGAATCTTATCCTCTTTGAAGTTATTTCTCGAGACTGATATTCAACATTGCTCAATAATTCATCAGAAAATACGATAGTAATTGAGTTATATTGATTAAATGTATTAAAGGAATTTGAAACCATTGTATATTTGATTTTTTTGTACAGACAAGTAACAGTTTTTCGATATTCAGAAACCTAATGTAGAATATTTAATCATAGTAGGAAGGAAAAACCAGCCAAGTCAATATTTAAAGCTGAACTACGAAAATAAAAAGCTTCGTAGTTCAGCTTTAAGAAACGTATTTGAGGAATTTGTATTTCATGACTGATTTTTTAAATACATGTACTATAATACTATATACAATAAAATACTATAATACTATAAACCATAAAATGGTATAACACCATACACCACAAAATACAATGACACTATACACCGTAAAATACTATAACACCATATACCATAAAATACTATAATACTGTATACCATAAGATACTATAATACCATATAGCATAAAATACTATAACACCATATACCATAAAATACTATAATACTGTATACCATAAGATACTATAATACTGTATACCATAAGATACTGTATACCATAAGATACTATAATACCATATAGCATAAAATACTATAATACTGTATACCATAAGATACTATAATACCATATAGCATAAAATACTATAACACCATATACCATAAAATACTATAATACTATATACAATAAAATACTATAACACTATACAACATAAAATACTATAACACTATCACTATAACACCATATAATAAAAATACTATACTGTTTTAAAAAATAAAATACCATAATACTATATAAAATACCATATAATACATAAATACTATAATACTATATGTTATATATATAATATATATATATATATATATATGTTTATGCTATACAGGTTATATATATATATATATATAGTGTTAAGATTCTCCATTACTACTAAATTTATCTGGTCTGATAGGCGAGGTGGTGGTACAGTGAGGTTCCACTGTACAGTATGTGGTCTCTAGTCTATACAGTCTATCATCAGAAGATTTCCGAATGTAGTCTTTGTAATATTACTGCAGGAGTACAATTAAAAGTATTCTTCCCGTACTATACGCGAAAAGGAAATATATATGGCACGTGGTTCCACTTTCAATCTGTGTTTGTCCAATGATGACCATGAAGTTTTGATATCTTTACTTTTATATCATAGCGTGAATAACAGGAAATGCAAATTTCGATACATTGCATAATAAAAGATAACTTTATTTTTCGCATTACAACGACGTATTGGTATTGCAGTAGTTCAGAGGTATCCACGTACAGGCAGTAAATATTTACATCTATTTGTTATGTCCAAACTGTAAATAAGTACAGTGAAACCTCGTTATTAAGACCCACTGACTGGCTGACGGTGGTCTGATTAGCGAGGTGGTCTCTTAAATCAGGTCCTGTACTTGTTCGATATTTATCAAGAGACTGAAAATTTATGGTCTGAAATGCAAGGTGGTCTCTTAAGCAAGGTGGTCTTTATGTGAGGTTTAATGTTTAAGTTGTACACTATCGAAGGATTCATCCTTTTCTGATTATTAATGCGCAGGTTTTAGGTTAAATCTTCCGTGGCACCTGAACTCACTTCTGAATTTTATATGGATTTGTTTTCTCTAATGTTCACCATATTTGTATTTAGTCTCCTGGACATCCGGGTATTTTGTATCTGCACCTTTTTATATGTCATGATAGCTTCATATCAGGTATGAAACTTGTCTGATACAGTGAAACTTGTATATAGGGGCCACCCAAGGTACCAGAAAATATTTACCTTTATGTACAGAAACCCCTTATACACAGGTTCAATTTAGTAGTATGCAGTCAAGGGACTTGAAAGAAACTGGCCTTTATAAACAGGTAATCCTTATATAGAGGTGGCCGCTGTAGCAGGTTTTACTCTACATAATGTGACGTCAAGTAATGGTAGAGTGGATACGTGTCACTTTAATATATATTCTGAGATACGTCAGAGTAATACGGTAAGAAAAGAAACATATAGCAAGACACAGCTACATAGTTCCTTTATATGATTTTGGTATATATGATATTTACTACATTTCATCGTCTTTCATGTTGATGTTGATGGAACACCGATTTTCTTAGTATGTGGTACACCACGACGTTCAAAAAGTCAAAATTTCACATACGTGGTACTCAATGTTAATGTACATATATTAGAATAATCTGTCATCTCTCCTACTTCAGAGAGTATTTATTTGTGCTGTTTCTGAGATGTAACGTCATATTTCAAAATGTTGAGGAGGCAACCATTCCTTTAAACAGCTGTTAATATTTAACATTTTAATTTATTACGATATGACGGGCTATTAGATAGATGACATTAATTACCTCTCAATTATTGGGATCCCAGGTGGAGATGTTTGCGTGTTCTAAGTCAAGAATGTTACCTTGACTAACAGATACTTATTGCCAATATTAGCATTAATAACAACAAATAAAACACCAGGAGATGACCTTGTGTGTAATCATACACAAGTGCAGTGCTACGTTGGTAAGGAATGAAAATTATTTATCAACAATGATGACAATGGCTTCTATTTATGCCACAATCTGTGACAGATACCCCCCCCCCCCATTTCTGTCGAATATTCTATTTTGGTTTACACTCAACATCATCCATGTCATTAGTTAAATCATATAGCAAACTGATGATGAATCGTATGAAATGTATCCTTACTGAACCTTCTCTCAAATAAAATTCTGTCTATATATATAATGGGTGTGAGTGTGAAAATATATATACTCAATATACTCATCAAACGTTAGAACCACAATAGATATCATGGACATCATAACAAATGTAAATACATGTAATGTATATACACGTACAGCACACTTAATGACTAAAATTTGTGGAAATGTGGACAGTATGATAACTGAGAAGAAAATTACATTAAATTTCATGATGGTATTGATTGATATATATTTGCATATAATATATAATCCCAAACGTTACCTGATATTTTGTGATTCATATACCCTATTAATCATACAGACATTATCGGTTATTTTGAATTATTTTACGCAAAATATATTGACAAATTTTAAAACTGTAGAATCTATATTCATACAATTCTGTGTCAAAATGGTTGACACACAAGCGTCAATGTGTAAAAACAAGCTATCAATCGTTTATTACCATACCCTAATTAGATAAATCTGGATTTTGTTGTTTCTTAAAAAATCATCTTACCTGTCACAGGTTCGAGGACAAAATCCGATACACGACAGACATATTGCATAATACAGGTGCGATTTGCCTTGACTTTATCACAGAAAATATACAACCCGTACGTCGTATTAGCATCAGGTAACTGATCCAGAATATCACCTGTTGAAAAATCGATAGAAATGCCAACCTTATGTTTGTATAATTGTCGAAAGATAACCTACAGATGATAAGCTATACCCGTTTCCATGACTACCCTTGTTTTGATGTTTTGTGTCACACACTATATATTGACTTTTTATGTCGATGTTCTCAGGGCCTTTTGCCCGTATACATGTATTGATGTTATGGAGAAGAGATAGAAGTGATCAACAAGAGTTATTCCGAGAATTTATTCAGTTTAAGAGTCTATGTTCTGTTTATTGTTTTTTTCAGGTTTTATCATGTTTAATTTATTTGTTATGCTTGACTAAAACGTGGATGGATTAGAACTTATGGGGCGCCGTTTTACTTTTAATACCAGTTAGTGATATCACTCTTTCGAATATGTGATATCATCCATTGGAATACCGAATAAGTGAGATCGCCTATTCGAATAAGTGATATCTCCTATTTGAAAGAGTGATATAACCTATTTGAAAGAGTGATATCACTTATAAAAACGAATAAGTGATATCGCCTATTCGTATAAGTGATATCACTCTTTCGAATAGTTGATATCACTTTTAAATAGGAGATGTCACTTAATACGTTTTTATAGTTGATATCACCTATTCGAATAAGTGATATCACCTATTCGAATAGGTGATATCACTTTACAAAACGAATATTCAAATTTGGAAACAGTAAAAGCCTTATGCTCCCCATTTCCTCCATGAATGTAGATCTGCAGTGAATATCTATGGAAGAACACAGCGCAGAGGACGATATTACGGCATCGTGATGAAGCCGCAGCGTTGCAGAATCGGAATTACATGTATCTCCCGTGTCTGTTGTAGGATTTGGACGGAGTACAGCATTCAAAGCAGACAGAGCCGCCGAAACCATACCGCCGACTCCTGTCATTTTGAACTAGGGTCCGATTTCCGCACAAAATTGTTTTAAAAGTGGTTTAACTTAAAAAACCCTATAAGGTAATGTAAGGAAACAAAAAAGTAAATAATTAATAATGCCAAATAAGACACAAGTCATATTTTTGTTAGACCCAGGTTTTATATCTGTGTAGGGAGCATTCATTAGCATTGATTCATAAGTGATATCACCTATTCGAATAGGTGATATCACTTTACAACATGAATAGGTGATATCACTTAGTCAGAGGGATGATATCGGGACCAAGAGCTCAGAAGGAATCTAAATTACAAATTATAAATACATAACATAGGCGTCGGAACCAGGGGGCTAGGGGGCTTAGCCCCCCCCCCCCTCCTTTTTATGGAAAGATAGACATAAGTGTTGAG
Organism: Atrina japonica; assembly: GCA_030159075.1. Classification (NCBI taxonomy): domain Eukaryota; kingdom Metazoa; phylum Mollusca; class Bivalvia; order Pterioida; family Pinnidae; genus Atrina; species Atrina japonica. Next base: position 163,234 of record BROG01000303.1, read on the forward strand.
ACGTTTCTGGTGTGTGTGTGTGTTTTAAGCTGGTTTAGCCCCCCCCCCCCCCCACACACACACACACACACACTTTCAATTTGCTTCCGACGCCTACGTACATAACAAGATACAACAATAACAACATACATTCGAATTCCAATATTCTGGCCGACAAAGAATTAAAAATCTTTCCACCGTGTCCAGTTTCATGATTTTGGATGACATCGAACGAGCAGACGATGAACTGTACAAAGGTTTTTAAGCTAATGTCCCTTTAAGTAAAGTGAGATTCACTCCAGATTAGATGACAGCAGTATTTGTACCCGTCCCTTATTTGTATCACAGAGATAAGACCCAGGAAATAATACATGTACTTCTCGATTCTCAATTCGTTCTGTCTATAATTCAGAGAAGTTACAGAATGCACCAAGTTTATAATCAAGATAAGAGCGCAAAGAATATCGAAGAAGTTAGTTTATAGGTACTTGTGCCCGTATGGATACCGTTCGTAGAACTTTTACAGCATTTTTATCTTGTGAACATTCGTACATTTCGTATTGGGGCGAGTTGATTACTAGGAGCAGCATGGCGGATCTGCCAGTTTGATATATAGCCTATATATGTGCATAGGGAATTGGTGGGTAGGTGTGTGTTTTAAGGGAATTAACGAATCATTAGCCTTATATATCTTATATATTATATAATATGCATGCGCGTGTGTTTGAGAGACAGATAGAGTTAGAGGGACCATCTGCGCAAATTAGAGTTTCTGGGTTTTAGCACATCTGAGCCGAAGGCTCAAGTGAGCTATTATGGTCTCTCTACGTCCGTCGTCCGTCCGTAAATTTTTCACCTTCTCGCGATCGGCTTCTTCTCTGGAACCACTGAAGGAATTTTGTTGAAACTTTACAGGAAGCAATTACTCGAGGCAGGGTTAGGGTTAGGGTTTACCAAGTTTGTATTTTTCAGCCAGATCGCCTAGGGATGGATACAAGTTGTGGCAAAATAATTCCCAGAAGGTATCCGTCTTTGAAAATAAATGTTTAACTTTCCCCTGAAATGCTGCATGAATTTATAAACGGATTGTAACCGAGTTATCGACATCGATATGATTTAAGTTTGCATTATTGTAAAGATCAGAATATTAATTTTTGACACATATTTTTTTTTTCTTTTCATTTACATTCATTTATTGTATGATGTATACCCTAATCCTAACCCTGACATATTTATTAATTTCTTATTTTTTATGAAACAAGAGGGAGTGTTAAATGGTCAGCTTCTTCTCGGAAACAACTGAGGGGATCGATTTTTGACAGTGCTGTACCATAATGTTTTGGTGAGATCTGCCCACATATTCTAAAATGTTAAAAAGAAATTTGACCGAACAGCAGGGTTAGGGTTATGTATATCTGTGTTTCGTTTTATTCTGTGTTTTATAATATAACACTTCGGTACACAACGTATATTTAAATTGCACACCTGTATACGGTACACCAAGGTATATCCGGGTAGAGTCAAGAACCAAAACGATACCAAAAATAGATTGCACAGGTACTCCATGCATTAATGAATCTCTGATACTTTTGTGACAAGTGGCTTGTCACCCCTATTATGATTTGGTTTAGACTCGTTGTGTTTGTAAAACATGTGCCAATTGACCTTGACAGACCTTGTACTTGTATCCATTCTAGAGTTGTAGAATGAACTATGTCGAGAGATCATCCTTCTTGTAATTAAACGTCACATCATAAAGAAGTACAGTAAAACCTGTATATAGGGGTCACCAAAGGGACCAGAGAATATTGACCTTTATGTGCAGGTGACCCTTATACACAGGTTTAATTTAGTTGAAGTGTGCAGTCAAGGGACTTTTCAAAACTGGCCTTTATAGACAGGTGATCCTTATATAGAGATGACCACTAGAGCAGGTTTTACTGTATTTTGACGTTTTGATTCTTATTTGTTGTAGATATAGGTTAAATATAAAGATTTAAGTAATTTCTGAGTAAACAGAAATGTTGGAATCTGTGTTTTCATAATTTTCATCATGAATACACTGTTATGTGTTTGTAACCTGAGAGAAAATGGAGTGAAAAAAATAGCATCTGCGGCGGGATTCGAACCCGCAACCTCTGGATTAGAAGTCCAGCGCGCTATCCATTGCGCCACGCAGACGTTGAAATTTAAGCTTTTTTTTTTTTTTTTTTTTTTTTTTTTTTTTTTTTTTTTTTTTTTTTTTTTTTTTTTTTTTTTTTTTTTTTTTAAAGATTTTATACATATCAATTGCTACACTGTATTCAAATTAGAAAATCTATTTTTAGGATGAGTAAACACTAAAGAATAAAATTCTATACAATGAATACTATGTTCATTATTACTTAAAAATATTTAACCAGTCCATATTAAAGAACCATAACGTATCAAATAGCCTAACATACACCTACGGTTACCGCATCGATCTTAATGGGAGGTAACTCATGAGACATACCATAGTTAACATGGTCACCGCACGTGGTAAAGTTACCCGGTACGGCTGCAGGCCTACAAAGATAATGGAAATCGTCTGTGTACCGACCCCTTCTAGATGTATCATTAATGTACATAAGCCTTCCTGTAAAGTGATGTTGATCTGTTGTAATACAAATCGTGTAATCTCCTGTCATTTGGCAAAATTTCTGAATTTCAACTCAACCCCCCCCCCCTGTGGCTGTGCCACTTCCCCAACTGTTTGTTAATTAATTGCTATAGATTCCAGTAGATATGGTTTTTATTAAATCTTTATAGGATCTATGTCATAAATTGGTAATAAAAATTTTATCTTATGGTATAAATAATTAATGTAAATTTCAATTTATTTCATTAACTTTAGCTTAAATATCACTGAATAAAAACTAGAATTTGATCAAGATCTTTTACACTTAGATCAGTAGGGTGACAAAAGTGAGTATAATTTTTATTTTTCTCTATATATTTCATATAAAACCACATTTTAAAAAAACTTAAGCAGCCATTTCCTGTTCAATTTCAATAAACTATTAAAGTTTTGAAGTTTCTGTTTTTCTTTTGATGTGAAATTTTACTGTTTCATTTTAAAGTACTGATGAGTTCTGCACGATACAAAATTTTAATGTCTCTTTTCAAAATGTGTAAATAGGGAATTATGACATATTCAAATAGAATTTAATTTTCTTTTGAAATTCCTGAATCTTGAAAACAGAAAATTTGAACATTATAAGCCAATACAAAAAAAAATACTGTTAAATATTTTTAGTTTTATGGTACAAGTTTTACCAAAATTGATTTTGAAGTTACTTAACATAAATGTTTTGAAAATTTGCAGATTTATTTGAAATATATAGAGAAAATTAAAAATTACATTCTTATATTGATATATATATATAAATATATAAAAATATCAAATTAAATCTATGGAATAAATAAAATTTTTGTTAGTTTCTGTATAAATTTGATTATTGCTGCAATAACAAGATTTATTGTAAACAATAGGTTTCTAGACCTGCTTGGTGCAATTTTTATCTGATTGTGTAAATGGTTCCAGATTTAGTTTACATTGGTATAGAATTATCATACTACATTCAAAATTGATATTTATGTAGGGAATCATTACTCAGCTTAAATAATTTAGTCCCAAAAAATAGTTTAAGGAAATAAATGTACATGTATTTATGTAATTGAAAATAAGTTAGAATGAGATACATGTAAATTTTACATATTTTTCTACACCGCAGATTATCAATTTATGAACAAGATCATACCACTCTAGCAATTATCACACCTTAACCATATCAGACATTTTGAAATAAAAAAAAATCACTGGTCATTCGGATCAGTAAATAAAGGAATTTCACTGTTCGAAAAAAAATTTATTGGTCTGTATATATACACAATTGAAATGAAAATTACTGGTCATTTGGATCAGTTATCAGATACACTAACCTCCCTGATTCTTCAGACTGCATGTACTACTGTATTGTTTATCTCTGATACTGCATTGGTATAGGACCAACAAGACCTACAAAGTAAAGTTGATGTCAAATGGTAGATTTACCCCAGGTGTATGAACCTAAGTTACCTTTCACCCAAATAACTCTGAAATCATCATTTTACTTTATCTCAAACGAAAACCTTAGAGCTCCCCACCCATAAACCATATATGTATGTCCATGTGATTAATATCATTACAAGATGATTGGTGCTAAGTGTTCATCTCCAGGGGTCACCCTGGGCTGAGCCTTTCCATTAGAGGTCCAATATCTGGAAAACCATTGATATTAGCACCATAGAACCTCTGTTTTTTTTCCCTGTATAAGGACAAGGTATTTGGTATATAGTACTGTTAACTCCTGGGGGTCATCCTGGGCACCGCCCATTTAATCATTGTCCAATATCTTGACAAGAAACCGATACAGGGGGTATTGCCTGTTTGCGGGCCTTGACAGAAATTAAAAATAAGATTTAAGGTGGTGGAGCAAAACACCAATATGCAAATTTGAATATACCCCTCCATAAGAAAGAAGAATATATATGGTTTAGGAATAGGGTGCAAATAAAGTTATAAAATAAGCTAAAAATATAAACAAAAAATAAACAAGGCTGTGCATATCCCCCATTGACCCCAATATATATCAATGAATATTTCTTCCCATAATGAATAAGGTGTTGGGATGTGAGTGGTTTTCAAGCAATTCATCAAAACATCAATCTAAGGGGATGGGTATACTCCTAGGACCCCTAAGTACATCAATGAAAATTCCTTGCCCTAAGGAACAAGTTAATATATTATTAAATTGTTTTAAATTATACTGTACTATTTACAAGTTATAATGAAATTTTTTAAAAATTCCCATTGGTTTCCATAGTAAAGAATGCTCACCTGAGCTGTACTGACAACTGATTCACTGACAGGAGTCATACTAACCCAAGACTAGAACAAGTGGCACAGGAGCCACAACGCTCACCTGAGGTATACTGACAACGGATTCACTGACAGGAGTCATACTAACCCAAGACTAGAACAAGTGGCACAGGAGCCACAATGGTCACCTGAGGTATACTGACAACTGATTCACTGACATGAGTCATACTAACCCAAGATTATAACAAGTGGCACAGGAACCACAGTGGTCACCTGAGATATACTGACAAATGATTCACTGACAGGCATCATACTAACCCAAGACTAGAACAGGTGGCACAGGAGCCACAACGCTCACCTGAGGTATACTGACAATGGATACACTGACAGGAGTCATACTAACCCAAGACTAGAACAAGTGGCACAGGAGCCACAATTTGTCACCTGAGGTATACTGACAACGGATTCACTGACAATTGGTCATACTAACCTAAGACTAGAACAAGTGGCACAGGAGCCACAATGCTCACCTGAGATATACTGAAAACTGATTCACTGTGGTGGGTCATACTAACCCAGGAGTATATGACACAGGAACCACAAAACCCACCTGAGTTATATTGACAAGTGATTCACTGACACGGGTCATATTAACCCAAGACTAGAACAAGTGGCACAGAAGACAACTGACTACTGATTCACTTTAATTGGTCATGCTAACTTAAGATGAGCCACAATGCTCACCTGAGATATATTGACAACTGATTCACTGACATGTATCATACTAACTTAAGACTAGAACAAGTGACACAGGATATATATATATATAGTTGGAAAATTCATAAAAATAAATTACCAAAATTTCGCGCCTCACTATGCTGGCCAATACATTTCTTTACTCTTGCTTCCCTCTAACTTGAAATCCTGGAGCCACATTGGCTTTGTCTGTATGCTTAATATTTTATAGCTTTTGACCACTCCTTGTTGTATATCTCTGAAATGTTTGCCCTACATATCAGTAAAGAAATTTTTATTTGCGTTTTCTCAGCATGATAATTTATTTGTAAACAAGGACTGGATCGAACTGTATAAACGATTTTACCTGGTGTTATTATCAATTAAAGATTGCAAAATTTAATCATCGATGATATCGTTGTTTGCCCCTCACTCAACCATTTTCAGTCATATAGTGGCGGCCAGTTTTTATGTTCAGTCATGTAGTGGCGGCCAGTTTTTATGTTCAGTCATGTAGTGGCGGCCAGTTTTTATGTTCAGTCATGTAGTGGCGGCCAGTTTTTATGTTCAGTCATATAGTGGCGGCCAGTTTTTATGTTCAGTCATGTAGTGGCGGCCAGTCTTTATGTTCAGTCATATAGTGGCGGCCAGTTTTTATGTTCAGTCATGTAGTGGCGGCCAGTCTTTATGTTCAGTCATGTAGTGGCGGCCAGTTTTTATGATGGGGAAATAACCCGGTTGGTTTTAAAAGTAAACTTTCTCACAAAATCAGCTTAGGTTGCAGCAGCACTCGAACCCATGCTGGCCAGACCAGGAACCCTTGCTGACCAGACCAGGGACCCTTGCTGGCCAGACCAGGAACCCATGCTGACCAGACCAGGGACCCTTGCTGGCCAGACCAGGAACCCATGGTGACCAGACCAGGAACCCTTGCTATCCAGAAGGATGAAAGACTTTATAGTTAACAGCCCAATGCTTTTTTTATCATTTATTTAAATATATATATACATATACATATATATGCAGAATATAAAATTGTATGTGTTACATAATTCATGGCATAGATTTCTATACAATATTAGATATTTGTTAACATAATATAATCAATATTGATTGATATAATTATTCCTTACATTACATTGCATTCATTACATCACATTAATCATATTTCTAAGTGATAGTCATATACACACATTACATTAGTTATCGTATTACAGTACATAACATTATAATGTATCAATCAGGTTTTATTTTACAGTAATTCAGTAATTTTGATTCAATATATACAGCCCGATGCTTTACCACTCTGTTACGGAGGCCACATTAACCTGATGCTACGCGAAGTCTACAAATATTTACTGAAGAGTATATGATATAATAAAGCATTCAAGATATACACGTGAAATAATATTTTTATTTTTTTCAAATGGGATAATAGTAAACATCGCTGGAATAGATAAGCCACGGACAATATATTATTGTATTTCCTTAGGTTTTGACGTGACCTGATCATAAAAAGTGTACACATAACCCATATATAGAGTCTCTCTCTCTCCTTCTCTCTCTCTCTCTCTCTCTCTCTCTCTCTCTCTCTCTCTCTCTCTATATATATATATATATATATATATTATTCGTCTATGCAACTATCCATCTATATATGAGCGAGGGCGACCTGTTCTTTCTGAAAGAAATAAAAATGTGAACTCGGTCAAATTAAAAAATTACGTCGCATTGAAAAAACAAAAACTATACTTATGAATAAGACATACACGACCATACGCGTACTAATGTAAGACAATTGTTTATTATCAAAAAATGAATATTAAATGTATAGTTAAAGAACTGTTATGATAGACGCGGCGTATTTCTTCTAATGTTCGCATTTACCTGACGTCACACTGATTAAAACCTTTATGGCCGCGGTCACATCTCGACACTTTTATTGTTTTGATGGAAGGTCTGACGTATTTTGTTTCACCTGCCAACCATATTTGTTTTATTTTCCTCTGGTCAGCGAGGAAATACAAGTTCCTTGTAATAATGTCGACTATATATACAGGGGGTCAAGACTTCCCCTACAGTCAAATTCATACGAGGGACTCGCAGCAACAGAAGAAAAATGTACCTCTCTTTAACAACATGTCTGGTTGTACTCAGTGCGTTTCTCGTTTTAACTGAAGGTATGTTATTATTTTTTCACAGTACGTAACGTATATTATGAGCATTAGGTCCATAACAGAAAATAGAGAAAGAATGATAATTCTAAATTCCTTAGGTCAGGCTTGAAATACTTAGAAAGTCTCCATATTTAGTGGTGCATACATTCAATACCCCCAAGCTAAATACGGAAAGTTGCCCCACAGACCTTCAAGGAATGGGAATTATTCATATACTGATGACGCCTGGTATTTCCCTTTGATGGGTTCAGATAGTATGATCATCCTGCTTAACGATACATAAAATAATTACCACACATCGAGAAATGTACTTAACATATACACATCATAAATAGTGATAATAAATTAACAGAACCCTAAAGGACTTTTAGGAACCCTTGATTTTTAGGGAGGTGGTATCGGTGTCATTCAGTTGAATTTATATAACAGTTTTTTCTAATACAAAACAAAAATTACAAACAAACTTGCACAATTTCGGACAAAATATTTGAATTTTATTGATGTTTATGATAACGCCGATATTGAGGCGGATATTTTACCTTTCATTTGCTTTGTACGATACTCTTTTTTCAAGTTATTTTTCATCCATTTATTTATTTATTCATTCATTTATCTGCCATGTTGTAAAGTTCGAATTCCTCTGGTCGGCGTCAAAATACGAAACTTACAACATGACAACAGCAAATGTTGTCTATTTATTTATCAATCCATTCCTTTCGTTTATTTTGTTTGTCAGTTTACAAGTGTTAAAATTATTTAGCTTGCTCTCTAAAAGCGCTGTACATTACATATTTTCAAGTGATATTACACATATATGCACATGTATATTGTGATGTTATGGCTAATATGTACTACAGGATTTTTTTCTCCATAAATGAGAAAAACCTGGCTACGCCACCTTTATTTTGCTAACTTGAATGCTATTTTCCTGAATGCATTTAAGCACACTGTCCTTTGACATATTTCATTTATTGAAAAAATATTTTAATACACATTCTGACTACATTTAAATGTTGTCATGCTACATTTTTTAATATCAAAAATATGTCATCGAACACTGGCTATATATAGTATCTAAATTTTTATTCCAGATTTTAGCATTTCTGTTTACACATTTCATCAATATTTATAAAAAAACTAAAGAAAAACTGCGTTTATATACTTATTTTGTCCGTGGGCTTCCATAGAATTGGCATACAGTACACACTGACTGTTTAAAACACATCTTTTGTTGTAAATTTTTAAACTACATCTTTTGATGTAATTTTATAAATTAAAATAATCTAAGATATTTTTATCTTTACTTTATTAGCTCGACAGTACTACAACAGCAGACTTCTAAAGTTAAAGAAAAAGAAACATTTTCCTGAGAAAAAGCCAGTTATCCCAGGCGGAGTTAAATACGGAAATAAGGGTAGATTCCCCGGAATACCCCACGTCCCGGTGCACCCAGGACACACCGTTGTCAAGGGCGGGATACCCCATCATGTACGTCAAAAATATCCAGTAACCAAAGGTGGAATTCATCCTGGAAGAAAAAGTAGTGTATTCCATGACGATTTCCACCAATTTGATACACTAGGAGGTCGCCCTGGGTTTAAAGGTGGATTAAGCCACGGCAATGTACACCCGAAACATCCAATTAGAGGGGACATACCTCCTGTTTTCAGAGGTAAACCTGATGGTATTCTTCCTATTGATGGTGGAATTGTACACCCTATAATTCCAGGCCCCGTAAACCATGGCGTCAAAATTCCTGTAGACCCTGTCATCAACGGAGGAATAAAACCCGTTATCAAAGATGGAAAACATCCCGGTGTCATAGATAAAATAAATCCCGGAATTATAGATAAGATAAACCCTGGAATTGATTTACCAAGCACCGGTGTTATTGGTGTTGTAAATCCCAAGGTCGTGGATCCTATTGGTCCTGTACCCAACTTTGACATTAACCTGGGTGACGTAGGTGGAATAAACAACGAAGGATTCCTTGATCCAATAAATCCCGGAGTTGTGGATAAAGTGAATCCTGTTCCCGGATTTATAAATGGTCCAAACCCTCCCATTGATGTTGGCATTGGTCCAGGGAACTTTGAGGGAGGTATTGTTGGTAGCAACTGGCGAGGAGACCTCGGACGAGACTTCGGAAGAGATCCGGGTAGCAGTGTTGGATTTAATGGTGGCAATAATTTTAGAGGCAATTTTGGGAGAAATTTTGGTCCTGGTTTTGATCCCTCCTTCACACCCGGAGGTGATAATCTTCCCGGCAGAGATCCCATAATCGAAGGAAACTTTGGGCTACCCCCAGGCGTTGATAGGGGTAATTTCGGAAATCCATTCACAAGAAACGAATTTTCATTTGACGCTGGAAATAATTTTCCAGGAAATCCTGGAAGCAGAGGTTTCCTCGAGTCTGGAAGAAACGGCATAATGAACAGGTTTAGCGGAACCGGTAGGCAAGGTAGTAATAGTGGATTTCCAAATAGATTCCCTGGGAATTTTGGAGGAAGTGGGGATGTTAACAGCCAATGGGGCGTTTAGTTGTATTGTTATCAAATGTGTGTGTGGATATGTCGCGAAATCCAAGTGTGATTTTCTGAAATGTACATTTAAGCGTATATTTTCCAAAGCTCAAATCATATTTTCTTTTTGTATTTTTATTGATTCATTTATATACAATAAAATATTGAATATTTGATAAATTTTACTTTGTGTTGATTTTCAATATACAAATTTCAGGAGTGTAACATTATGACTATAGTAATAAAGTGTTTTATGCTGGTTCGTACTGCATCATATCTAGCTGATACCCAGTGTATCATATGATACATTTCTTTCTGTAGAAATGTATCATATATGATACACTAGGTACTAGAGTGATATTCAGGAAAACGCATTCTTATTCTTTGTAAATGTGTAATACAGTATTATTTGTGTTCCTTAATTACTACTTAATGAACAGGCCAATACTTTTCCTATTTATAGGGAGGTGAATTACTTATTTAAAGGGTTGATGTCAATGTTAATGATAGATCATTTTGGCATACCAGTATATGTTGGCTGATTTCTGCCATTTCGCTTTTTCGAAAAATAATGTTTCCATGATTTTCAGATGAATATCTGAAAGCTTTGTCCGAATGTTTCCTTAACGGATGTAAATAATTTTTCTTCTAAAAATCCTAGAACAAGTGTAGCATATGTCGGAATAAATTGGAGACTATTCATTACAAATTCCTTCGGAAATCTTGTATTTAATAGGTTTGAAAATTTTTCAGTCCAGTTTGTTATTACGGAAAGTCTAAGCTCATGGGGAATATTGAAATATAATTTGTTAAATCTTAATTAAAAGTAACTTAATTATCTTCTCTTATACATATTTTCTCCGCATTATTTCATGAACAATCAACAGATGACGTCGTAGTAAACTGTGCATTATTTCATGAAGCAAATGACATCATAATTAACTGTAAAATGTTACGTCACATCCATTGAATGTATTCTGTCTTTTCGTTATTCAGAGTTATCTCCCATGTCATAATGTATCTATTGTGACGCAAAGTCTTTACGTGAGAAAACTACGTCGTTTTCACACAAATATATGACGTCACAGATAATAACTTTTTGCATTTTACATCACAATCGATGCCTGCTACGAGGGGTGGTAACTCCAGATAATGAAAATACCTAATAGATGTTTCCAAGTGTAACTATGTAATGTTAAACGGCTTGATAATAGTATTGAATCCGGTTGTGTTTAATGGGACTGATTCATGTACTATTTGAAACACGATTACGTTGGTGCGGGACTATTGTTTCTATTAGTGATGAAGGTTCGGGGTGCAACTTGTCCTTCCTACAGGCCAATCTTCGTTTACACATTGAGTATATATATATATATATATATATATATACATATATATATTTATATATATATATATATATATATATATATATATATATTGTGTGTGTGTACCAGCTATTACTACTACAACTGTGAAAGGCTCAGATATGATTGATACCCCACATACGTTAATTTGAATGGAATGCGTGTACATCTCCGTAAAATAAATGCTTCAAAGAATGAAAATGGAATAATGAAACTTATTGAGAATCTTAATGGAAACACATAGAATTTAAACAATTATGTGTTTTCAGCATGTTCGTAATGACATTATTTGGCGGAACCTTAAATAATCACAAAAAGAACCAGAACGATATTAAAAAGAAACTATAGCTCATAAGAAATAAGTTCAACATTAGATATTAAACAGGAGCATGAATGACATTATATATTCTAAAATGATTATTAAAGGCGCTAGTGTTTAGCAAACGTTATTAAATTAGATGATTTTTACTACTTCATACGGCAGTTCTGTTATATATTGGACATCCTGAATATTGCTACTTTGGTATCTGAGATTTTTATTTTATTTTATATCATAAGGTATATACCATGCAACAATATTGACATTTATTGATTCAATGGTTATTAATAATCTAAAATGGTAATTTCATAAATATTACAGTTGTTGTAGTTATTACCTAGGACACCTATCAATATAACCCTGTTGCTTGGGTGCTACGGTTAAAGTATTACTTATGGCTTTTCAAGTCCACTTTCCTTGTCAAGCAGCTAACAATGTTTCCTGATCGTATGCAAAAAAAAGGAAAGGGGCAAGGGCGCTTAATTGGTCGATACGGTAATATTATTATTATTATTATTATTATTATTATTATTATTATTATATGTAGACAAGAAAGACACAATTAAAAAAGAAGTAAACAGAAATGCATGCACATACATTTTAAGCAAACGATTTACAGATATTTTCACATACAAACATGCATTCAATAATTAAACATACTACTTTTACTACGTTTGATATGCCGAAAGGTAAATGATATATATCACATCTAAGTGTAGTTTTGCACGTAACAAGTTTGATATATTCGAGATGCGTTAATCTGCTTCAAGACCTATGATTTTGTTTCTTATATAATGATTACAGGAAATTATGAAATGAGATCCATACATCACTAAGACTTCATTATTGTCCCCGGGTCTAGCTAGAATATAGAATCCCATTACGACTCATATTTGCTTGACTAAGGAACGAAAATCACTGCCTATTTTTTTTTTGTCAGTTTTACCGACAATTTACCAATCTTTGGTATGACCCACTACTGGGATTGAACCTTGGACTTCTCGCTTACGAGTCGAACGCTCTACCATTACACCATGGCAGGCGGCCACTTGCCATTGTGGGAGAATATAAAATTGTGTGCATATGCTATTGCGCAAAAATGGCTAATATCGATTGAATGAGTGCTAAAAATTCTCAGTTTACAGTACACATGAAGTACTGTTATAGCTCTAGGGAGAAGTGTTTAATAGTTATTTAGGTGCAGCAACAGCTTTAATTATAATGAAGAAGTACCGATGGATAATCGGGCCCCAAGTCCGGTAGAATACGACAAGATTATAACAGCGTTATTTATAATGAAGAAGTACCGATGAATAATCGGACCCCAAGTCCGGTAGAATACGACAAGATTATAACAGCGTTATTTATAATGAAGAAGTACCGATGGATAATCGGACCCCAAGTCCGGTAGAATACGACAAGATTATAACAGCGTTATTTATAATGAAGAAGTCTCGATGGATAATTGCAACCCCAAGTCCGGTAGAATACGACAAGATTATAACAGCGTTATTTATAATGAAGAAGTACCGATGGATAATCGGACCCCAAGTCCGGTAGAATACGACAAGATTATAACAGCGTTCTCAACACGGATACCAAACGGCATGAGACCAGGTGTCCGGAAGAAGTCAACGTTCCCTCTATATACGTGATCCCTTTTTCCATGTCACATATACCATAACTTTCAGTTTTATTATATTAATGTTGATTTTCATTTTAAATGCAATTCTGTCATTTTTATATTTTCACCACATTTTGATGAAAATAATTTTTCCAAAGTATTGCCATTGAGACTCAAGCTCATAATAGCGTAAACAATTACGTTTAACAGAATTAGTTTACTTCTACAATTTACTTACTATAGACACAGACGGGAAATTGGCAACTAAGCTATTCGACAAACGCGACGATTTCGACTTTCCCATCGTAAATATTCCACATTTAAGTAGTAATATCTCACAGTCACCCGCATATGGAGTTTATATTTAAAAAACGATCGATATACCAGGGCATGTTCAACATATGAACATTTCATATACAGATGTAAACTACTCGCTGACAAATTATTGACAGAGGGATATCGAAAACTGCATTTGATGTCAACGTTCCGCAAATTTTACGGTTGGTATAATTGTCTTGTTTGCGATTACTCTGTTTCACTAAGTGAAATGTTGAGTTTCCTCTTCTTTGGCAGTTGTTGGGACGCTTGTACCAATTGTGGTGAGGATTCCTTCATTTGGATTTGACTGTGGACTTATCTTTTAGTTTTCTACACTAAGTGCTATTTACCTACATATGGTATTTTTAAAGGGAACAACCATTTCATTTATAAAAAAATTCATTTGTCCCAATTTTAGTGATTTATGTACAAATATAGAATTTTTTGCCCAAAAATAATGAATTATAAAAAAACACTAGCTTGTCACTATCGCTACATCAATTGATACCGTTGAAATAAGTCTGTGTACCAAAGTTCACGTTTTTATTAACAAATGAACAATTATATGAAGAATATGCTGGACTATATTGCGCTATTTGTCACTCAGATTCCTTCCGGCCGGTGACTCCTTCCGGACACCTGATCCCATCCCTTTTGTAATTCGCAATTGTTCTTCATGTTGAGACCATTCGAATGGACTTTCGATTATATAAAACATCTCAGATACCAAAGTATAAATCTACAGGATGTCCAGGACACAGATACAAAGTACTTCTTCATTTTTTATTGGATAGCTGCGTCATTTCTACATTTACTTTCATATTTATATTCTTACTCTTTTTCTCAATCCCGGAATTGAACACAACACTAAAGTATTCACAAATCATCACATACCAGAACCACTGAATGAACATTACAGAACGTAAACAAGTTCGACTGATTATCAATGAGATTGACTAATTAATAAACCCTCATTATCTGTATAATTGATTAAATACAATGCATTAATTGATTACACAATTTGTTGAAGTGGTACGTTTTCTTGTTGTTTGGCTTTGCGGTGACTGGTTCCTACATCTGTACCTTGCCTTGTAATACATATCATCAAACCACAATGTTTAACATTAACATCGTGATTTTTATCTCAATCTTTCGTTTTTACATTTGATTGATAGATCTTTACGCTCTCTTTGAATAATTACACTTTGACGAATGGTTTTCAAATACCTGTTATCGTACAAACGTATTAATCAGATATTATGTTATGTTGCCTCTCACTGCACATATATAGTCGTGTACTTAATTACTCATAAATTTACAGGAAATAAAATTAACACAAGGACGAATTTCTATATAATATCTCAAGCGCGCATGTTTCGACCCCCGTGAACTTCCACGAGCTAATTAACTGTGGCGTGTATATATAACTGTGTGAGGAATAGCTTCGTACATACTTCTGTCGGTTTAACACTACTTATACTTCCATTCAGAACTATGGACGTTCTCTTCCAGCGATTGATGCTTTTGTTTACTTTATGTGTGATTGTTTCACAGAGAAATAAGGTAAGATCATTAGTGCATATGGAAATGTGAAAGTGATTTATTGTTTAAGAACGAACAACTAAACATAGATTGGCCGCAAATTAGTGTAATATTGGTATCTGAACTTTCGTAAATATGATAGATCCTTCACGTTTTATTCGCAAAAAGATCTGGACAACGCTTAACAATATCACCATAAATGAATATATATATATATATATATATATATATATATATATATATATATATATATATATATATATATATATATATATATACATCTGATTTATGCAAAAATATCTTTAACAGTGGTTTTAAATGGAAAGTTCCTAGTTTCATTAACCCGGTCACCCCTGATTATGTTAGTGGTATGATCCTATCGATAGTTTAAGACCAGTCTATTTGTAGAAACTGGAAGGGTTAATAGTTGATACAATTATTTGTTTAATTGCATATTTCAAATTACATAGTTTCATAGTTATTACATGGTTTCAAGGTGTCAAAATGCACATTTCACGAATATCTCTTAAGTATAATGCTTAATGACTGTGTTATGTCTTATATTTTCCATTCATCGTAATGTTTATTTTTGCATATCTTCAATTGATATAGTTCTATGTATTTTTAATTAAAGTAATTTTAATGAAGTTAGAAGTCAGTCCCAATGTTTGAATTGATTTTTTTTGACGATAACTACTGTGGTTGATATAACGACTTGAGTATCTAAGTATTTCAAATAACCTTATAGTTTCAAGAGGTCAAAATGCATTTTTTTTCACAACATCACTAGAATATAGGATTTAACGAATGAAAATAATCTAGTCCGTCATTTTTTTTAACGGTTCATGCTTTGTTTTGTTTTGATAGTTTTTTCATTCATTTAATATACATTTTCGATTCATAATTTGGATGAAACCCAGGCGCGGTGTTAATAGAAACGCAAGTAAATATTTTTCCATGGTTTTTCAATGTGGTCCTGTAGGCCTAAACTTAAACGGCAACATGATAAAGATTTCCGCAAAACGGTAACGTCGTGTTTTTACGTCATTGTCTGTGAATCAGTCTCATTTTGCCGTCTGTTTTACACCATACTTTTGTAACAACGACAATTCCCTCGATATTGACGTTTTCTGATCAATCAAAATTTTTGGACGGACATCTAATAACACGATTTATGTGATTGATTTTTACCTTAATAGTTTCCATTGTATTTATTGACAAGAATAAAAACTAAATTATAACATTTTATACATAACGATACACTTACAGCAAAATCGTTTCTTTAAAAGTTATTTTAAATACAAATATATATATATTTGATTCATCCCCAACATACGAAATATTAACTATAAAATAATATTAAGGAATTATTTTCTAAAAAACGAACAATAATTACGCACCTTTATCACCATACTGTATCTAAAATGCTGAATCGCATATGAAATTTCGTTATTATCAGAGTAAAAATTTAAATTCCGTCAAGGACTACTTGTCGCTTGCTCCCTTATGGGAAGGATCAAAGACACTCGCGCATTGTTGCTGCTATTAAGTTTCATCAGGATTTGATATACTGTTTGAACTTAAAATTATATTAGAATGACCGCAGGCAAGAGCAACTCTTCTTGTGTTTGGCGTGAAAAATCTACAAAATACATTATGTCGGATGAAATTCTTTGTTTCCTGGTACTCTTTCTTGACCTTGACGAGTTTTAAGTTTAGGTAAACAAGTATATCATTAAAATACAATGACTAGAGTTATCGTTCCTACTTGTCACCATACATAAAATAGTATCCAGTGAGGAATACAATGACTAGAGTTATCGTTCCTACTTGTCACCATACATAAAATAGTATCCAGTGAGGAATACAATGACTAGAGTTATCGTTCCTACTTGTCACCATACATAAAATAGTATCCAGTGAGGAATACAATGACTAGAGTTATCGTTCCTACTTGTCACCATACATAAAATAGTATCCAGTGAGGAATACAATGACTAGAGTTATCGTTCCTACTTGTCACCATACATAAAATAGTATCCAGTGAGGAATACAATGACTAGAGTTATCGTTCCTACTTGTCACCATACATAAAATAGTATCCAGTGAGGAATACAATGACTAGAGTTATCGTTCCTACTTGTCACCATACATAAAATAGTATCCAGTGAGGAATACAATGACTAGAGTTATCGTTCCTACTTGTCACCATACATAAAATAGTATCCAGTGAGGAATACAATGACTAGAGTTATCGTTCCTACTTGTCACCATACATATATATTGTTGGTAATGTTGTAAAGACCCTTTTCTCAGCCACTGGCTCATATATAAATCACATATATTAAAGAGGCTCAAGAGAGTCGTATATAGGTCAATGTCAAGGTCATTCAATGAAGTGTAGTATTGATTAAACATTGGGTCGCGTGTAAAACAGATGATTGTTTCTGTTTTCATTTCCTAGAATCGATCAGTTTCTACAAGTTATAAAAATTAAGTTGCAAACTCGGAACAATCACAGTCTAGTAATCAGATGCTAGTTAAAGATAAGACTGACAAACGTCTCCTGATATAATGCTATTATTGTCTCACGTATGTGAAAGTGTTAAAACTTCCGTCAATAGTTACATTAAATCACGTTATCGTGAGAGATGAGAAGCGAATAGTCTATTGCGAGGGACGAGAAATGAATGTTATATCTTGAGGGACGAGAAGTGAATGGTCCATAGCGAGGGACGAGAAGTGAATGGTTTATCGCAAGGGACGAGAAGCGAATGATCTCTATAAACACAGTTGTAATATATAGTGTTCATGAAATACTTGGAATTTATTAAACAAAGTTGTATATTGTTAAATTATAAACGACAAAGCCGACCTTTTAAGCTACACGTTTTTGCAATTTTCAAGTATGTGTCATTATGTGCTCCACTGCGTTTTAGTGCAGCCGTTTTAATTACGATTTAGAAAGAAAAGAGATTGGACCTTACGAAAACAAGAAAGTTATAAACAAGCGTTACATAAGCCTAAAGGAAGTCATACTGAATGAAATTTCCGTCTGCTTTAAGGAACCTCCTATTATATTACTTTATAAAAGAAAATGAAGGACTTATTTTCGAGACGGAGAAAAATGCATCAAAATGCCAATGCCAGCTTACGTGTTTGCTTTTAATGGTATTTATATTCTTGCTATCAAATATGAAAATGTTAGATAAGTGCAGACCTCCACCTCATTGTTTGCCCTTAATCCACTTCACAATAATGGCGAAATGGGGACTAAAGTCAATGCCGGAGTTAAGATTAAAATGTAAACTATACCAGCGATTCATGTTTATGTAAATCTAGAGCTGTATTATAAATCATAAGTATATCTGCATATCACGAACCCGATTGTTCATTCTATCTCCGTGATAAGCCGCAATGACTCCGCATTTACATTAATATATATATTTTACTTTCTCCCACTGAACTACGATTGATAAGGTAGATCAGCCTTCAGATATTATAAATTATCTATCGTGACAGGCACATTCAGAATTCCAATTGCTTTTGAGTCGTTGTAATGCTCCTTCTAACATTTTTGTAAATTGAAAGTCCATAATAAATAATAAAAACGAAAACTTCTACATCATGCTTAAGTATCATTTGAAATGCATGTGTCTATATCGTTTTGAACTTGATGAAAGGGAACAAAGCAAGCGATTTATCAATTGTCACATTGTTTCGGCAATTTACTCTTAGTATTGTCTGTCGATCTCAAATTTTGTCATATAATTTTCGGCAATTTACTCATACTATTGTCTGTCGACCTCCGTTTTTTTTTTTTTTTTTTTGCGCGCGCTACTTACTATTTTTATCAGACGTTCTCTAATTTATGTCTACTTTTTATTAATAGCGGTTCATGCTATTCCTGAACATAAACTCAGAAAGTTCGTTTTCGTTATTTACACACGATACTAGATTTTAGTAGGATATATTAACATGTGAAAATTTCGTTGACAGATTTGGAACTTTTATGTAAAGAAAATTCTCTTTCTTATTTATCTTTTTTACTAACATAATTTGAATAAACTTTTACTAAGCACCGAAAGTTATTCTTGAGCACATTTTGCTGTCTTCACTAACATTTTGCGCGTTTTATCGAATACTCTCGCTATAAACGAGAATACATTTAGAAAAAGTAAATAAAAACAGAAAATGAAACATGGTTAGAATATCATTAGCTCAAGAGTAGAAGCAAATACAAAATCCTAAACAAGATGGCTATATGTTTACGATTTGTATACTTTTCTGTTAGTAAACAGGGACGAAATTATTAAAGAGTTGAATACTTTATATGTAGGCCGTTACAAGTACGTTCTTTATATCGTAACAGGTTCAAGCCAGACGGCGGAACATCATAGACATATCACACCCAATCAGAACATGGCCAAAAGGGATCATTCCGTATCTTATCTCGGATAAAGACTATGGTACGTGTTATCCATACGATTGGTGGATGTTTAATATACAAAATAATTATTGAATGTAATTCTGTATGTAGATAAAGATCATGATTACCTATTGAAAGTATAATGCTATGTAAAATTCAAAAATAGAGATTAATATTTGTTGAATTATTGATGAATTACAGATGAATCTCAAATAAGATTGATCAGAGCTGCAATGAATAGATGGGAACAGAGAACCTGCATCAAATTCGTGCCATGGACGCCGGAAGTTAAGCAACAACTTGACGGTGAAAGACGTTTTATACGTTTTTTCAAAGGAAAAACGTAAGTTTATCTACGACATAACATCGGGGTCAACATATTTTATAAATATGACAAGAGATTTTTCCAAAATCACAATTTAAAGATAGAATTGGGAAATGCGGATGTTTTGGGATCACTTACTGCAATGTTTAATGCCACACATGGACTTTAAATTGCATTTTTTACCAATCACATTCAGATGTATATAGGTACATGTAAGTCAAAATTACTTTTGTTATACACTAGTTTCAGTTCAAGATAGGCTATGATTACTCCAGTCATACACAAGGTATCTAAAACATTACATATATTATCAATGCAATTTCTTTCCATGGATGGAGCTTTCTAGTTTTATTTTAAGATTTTGAACCCACATTTTTACAAATTAACTTCAATTTCATGAAATGGTGAATACGATATATAAAAGTGTCTAAATAATCTGATGTTGTAAATATCCTGTCCTGTAGATGTTTCTCCAGATATGATATCCGTAATCTGACGTTGTAAATCTCCTGTCCTGTAGATGTTTCTCCAGATATAATATCCGTAATCTCATGTTGTAAATCTCCTGTCCTGTAGGTGTTTCTACAGATATGATATCCGTAATCTGACGTTGTAAATCCCCTGTACTGTAGGTGTTTCTCCAGATATAATATCCGTAATCTGACGTTGTATATCTCTTGTTCTGTAGGTGTTTCTCCAGATACGGCATGCATCGATTTCAACCACAGTTAATTGGCATTGCTGATAGCTGCATGGATGTAAGTATTAAAGACAATGAGTAGTCCATCAAATTATTTTAGGTTCGGATGTATTTTTTTAAACAACGATTAAATCTGTTTCGATAAATTTCTTAAAAGATGATGATGTTTTCGATTTGTCTTCCGATACTGACTATTAACTGTAGTTTCTACCCTTCCCACGTTTAAATCTGTGAACTGAAACAATAACATGTTGTAATCTGGATGCAACTACACTCAAAACTCACTTATTCCGCGGTCCCGATTGTAATAAAACGGAAATAAAGCCAGATATTTTGCATTAGCTGATTGGAGTTCCAAAGAATTTTGATTAATGCATTTTCAAGGTACAGTAGTGCTTCAGAACGTATAGCAAATTTTGTCCTCATGCGACAATTTACAACGCTACTTACTTCTAATTTTTATATTAACAGATGCAGACAGTTATTCACGAATTAGGTCACGTGATTGGGATGGTTCACACTATGGAACGCACTGACCGTGATGATTATATTGAAATCAACTACGCTAATGTCAACCCTGATTCCAGACGTAACTATGACACTACAATGACAAAGGGTTATTCTTATGACCTCCATGGGACACCGTACGACTACAAAAGTATAATGCACTATGGGCCAAAGGTATTAACTAATTATAGATCGTAAGCTAAAGTGAGAAATACATGAATTATTAAAACATGGTAAACTAGCATCCATACATATACGGAACAACATCATTTACCTACTAGCATCATGCATATAACCTTGTGCAGAAAGTGTCTTGTTATTGTATCAAAATTCAACACTTCAGTACTCTAATCTATGATATCGTGGTATTCTTATTTTGCAAACGAAAATTCGGGCATTGCATACAGTGATCAATATCTTTTACGGCTGTTATGACGTCACTTCCCATTAGATTATACAGCTATAAATCGGTAACATTTTAGAGTATATTGAATTACCATATCATTGGCGCTATACTGCTTTAATTTTGCCAGTGACCTAACATAGCTCATTCAATATTAACTGCTGAGTTACGGATATTGAAACGAGCTTAAGAAAAAAACCATTGTTCTTATCAAACTAGCTGGAAAATACTGTGCCAACCAAAAATTTTATGTTGAACATGAAAACTACAGAACAGTACAAAGTCAAGATATCTGCCAAATAAATATAAGGTTTTTCTATCACATCACCTACCTGATTAAATGTATTCTGCAAGTTTGCGAAATGAAGTTTCTTAGAGATTGCAAGTACAAATTGTCTGTGTCATTGACTCATAAAACCTTGGAGTCACATTTGGACCTGCCCATTTCAAATAATGGTGAAGTCCGCCGTCGGAGTTCAGGAGTGTATGATTTTAATATTGTTCAGTCCCTAATTATTATATTACACATATTATTTATTGATTTGGGTGAGTCCAAATATGACCACAGGGGATGGAGAGTGAAATACATGTAATGTGATATTAAAAGTTAGTCGGACCGGTTACTTAGTCTGGTGGTTACTTGCTTTCAGCGATATATTGGTATAGGTTTACCAAGGTCAGTTTACAAAAACGAGTCTAGATTAAATCATAATAGGGGTGGCGGGCAACATGTCGACAACAACAAAATATAACAGCTTCAATAATTCTTGAAATCCGTGAAAGACAATATCTTATCTGTACAACCTATATTTGGAAGATAGACTGTATTGTTTTGGTTTTTTACAAGACCTGAACCACTTAATTTTGGTATACCTATAAATGAATGTAACTATCCACGAGGTCCGATATGCACAGAAAGTTTTGCGGATGATAAACCTTTAGATGTCTTTAATGACTTTCCAGAAGATTAATGCAACATTATTTAAAAATGTAAAGGTTTCTTCTCTAGAAAAATAATGATATGAATGATATAAAATAGCATCATTTAATTAATCTAAATAATATTACAGGCATGGTCACGCAACGGACAGGTTGTCATGGTAACTCGAGATCCTGCTTATCAAACAATTATAGGCCATGCTACTGATATCAGCTTTTATGATGCGGCTTATGTCAACCAAGCTTATAACTGCTCAGGTAAACATTTTGCAAAATTTTCATTCCATTTTATCTTACGGTAATTGACATAAATTGTTACATAAAATAAGAGATAATCCCAAATTTATGGCAATATCGAATATTTCGTACTTGAAATTCATTTGTTATTCAAAGGACAAATTCTATAATACTGTTATTCTGAACTGGTATTGTAAAATCGTTTTGAACATTGTTGTTACTTTATTTATTTATTTATTTATTTATTTATTTATTTATTTATTTTATTCATTTTTTTTATAATTATTTTTTTTTTTTCAAAACTATATTTTTGGTATTTTGTTTATAATACTTAGTCATACTGGAGACATAAAGCCTCTATTTTTTACATGTACAACAGTGTTGCTGGATACTTACGAATGTGCGTTGCTACTTTGAAACGCGAATTCATTTTTTCGGGAGTATGAAAGAATGCGCAAAAATAAAGTCGTCTCGAAATTTTTACTATATGAAGTATTGTATTAAGAGCGCGGTTACATTATATCATAGTTATGGAAATTCAAATTAAATAAATGAAAACTTGTTCTTATGAACTAAAATCTATTTACAGCTGTATGTCCAGATAGCGAACTAAACAAATGTTGGAATGGCGGTACTGTTGGGGGTCCCGATTGCCAGTGTTTGTGTCCGGATGGCTTTGTCGGGGAGTTCTGTGAACATCGACTGAAGGGCTACCACAAAAGTAAGTTGTCGAATAGATCGCTTAAAAATGTAACATTCCACTAAAGTCATTTATAATGTGTGAGCTCAACCATCAATGAAAGTAATTAAGAAAACAAACGAAAATGGATATATCATGTTTAATAGACCTCATCGAAATCGTCACTTTGTCTACGCGAGGGTTTGAAATAGAAATAAATTTAAACATTGAACTGAATTTGATTTCTGTGTACGAGAAATACATGGAAATTTGACCGGTAATACACAAGGTGATGTAAATGGTGACACTCAACAAAATTTAGTTTAAGGTGTTGACAAGCTATTGAATTTGATTGAAATTGATAAAACTTAAATATATAATATATCTTGCATTGTAGATCGTTTTACAAAACTATATAACATACATAGATACTTAAGAATTAATCGTGCAAAAGTCCATTAAATCACTCATATATATGGTGAATATATATATATATATATATATATATATATATATATATATATATATATATATATATATATATATATATATATATATATATATATATATATATATATATATATATATAATCTAGGTTTTATAGGAATTGAAAACCTATCACAAATTACTGAACTGTTCTTTCACATGCATATATATTCAATATTCACAGTTATTGATTGGCGTTGTCAAAATGGATGGCGTTTTTCAAATGGGAAGTGTGTTAAAGTTTTCCCCTCTGTAAATATCGGATGGCAAACTGCACTAGAGTTGTGTCAACAAAACGATGCAACATTGCCTGTTTTTGAAACCAGATATGATGTGGTAAGTTTGATATTAATGTTACTTAAATTATTGACACAAGGACATCGAAAACCGCGTTTGATGTCAACATTTCGTAAAATTTCACGGTCTTGTTTGCAATTACTCTGTTTCACTAAGTGAAATGTTGAGTTACCTGTTCGATGGCGGTTGTTGAGACGTCACTACCAATTGTGACGAGGATTCGTTCCTCACGTATTTCATTTTAATTTGACTGTGGACTCATGGCGGGTGTGACCTCATCCCATCTCTTGAATTTCAGAGGTCCGTTTAGTTCATTTTTACCACATATTTACCTATATTCTGGATACCCCATTGATTTATACTTTGGTACCTTGTCTAACCTATCCCCATAAGTTTTACCTAGCGCTTCATAACATATAAAATGTTGTCATTTTGTGTTATATACATATAGAAATGGATGAGCCAATTGATGTCTGAAGAATTTGCCTTATCCACTACCAAATCATTCTGGGTCGGGATAAAACGACGAGGTATGGAGACCACGTATAAAAATATTGACGGCAGTGAATATAATGATACATTATTGTAAGTACTGATGTTAATTACTACAATTATGCATTCGAATTTCGTAACATTTGATCTGTTTATAATTACAACTTAAAGAAAAATACCCTGCCCCTTAAAAGTAAGTTTTATCAGGAGTATGTCAAAGCTCCATAAATCTGAATGTTGTCCATAATCAATCTGATCCTAGATGATTTTTATATTAAAGAAAAGGAAGGATTATAGATTGTAACCAGACAGACGGACGAACAGTCAGAACCGAAGTATTTCGATCTCAGGGCATAGTTAATTGGCAGTATGAATCAACGTGTTGATCAATCTCACCTAAAAGAGAAATAACAGTTTTATCCCTTAACCAAGTCGAACATCAGCCATGCGCTCGTTGTAAAAATGATAAAAAATGGTTCATTGATTGAACCTCAATGCGAGGATATGTTTAACCCTTCCAACCTTAAGAATCTAGATGGCATGCTCTTTTATATTTCTTAGACAAGTCAATTATGGCCTGTATGGCTTAAAGGGTATATAACATTAGCATAAGCCCATTGCACAGGTTAAAATCTGTGGTAATTTACCTCTGACTGATAATAATAAATGCCAAATAAAAGTTTTTCAAACATACAAATTCACTTTATCCGTCAGGAATTTGACACTGTGAATTCTGTCTTTGAATTTGTTATAGAAGGTTGTCAATCAGTAGGTTTCATATTTCATAATCTGGTATCTATCATTTTATTATCTTATAGATATAAAGTTAGTAAGACCGAAAATTATTCCTGATCTATCTAATAATCTGTGTAATGAAGGTGGGTGTAAAGCAAACCATTCTATTGTGCAGACGTGTTATGCAAATTATAGGATATAAATGATGTAATTGTAGACCATTACATGAGCTAGGAACAGGATCCAATGACGGATGCGGGACAACTGATGGAAAAGCAATCACAATATCATCCTGCACTACTAAAGAATTCAACAGTGTTTTATGCATGAAAGATTTTGGTAAGCAACCTTCTCATTGATCTTTATTTCGTCCAACCATATTTTAATTTTGATTTGAATGTAAGCTATTGGCGGATATACCCGGAGGACAAGGGATTTGGTGGATATACCCGGAGGATACGGGACTCCGTGACATCTGATCCCTGTTCTGAAGTATTCGGATTTTCCCCTCGTCCAATTATCACAACATTTGTAAACTGCTTTTTTGCCTTCTGACAATTAACACTTTAGTGTTTGTAATTTTTATATTAAGATTATGGACAGTAGTTTTTAATGTCGAAGATAATATGTGGACTATGTTCATAGATACCTAAGAACGCATATATTAATTACTTCAAAAATATTGAAGTACAAATATCCAACAGTAACAATATGAATCGTATGTATAACTGATGAAAAAGCCATAATGAGCAATAGCATAAATACTCAAACTTGTCTAGTTGTCGGGTTTATAGTTTTTATGATACAATAGACCTTTATATACGTATTTATTTATCTATCCAATGTATTACAAACCTTTATATCAGACTTTAAATAATTCTTACATTCTTTGGGTGTTTTTTCAGATGAAAATTGTGGAGGTAAAATCCAAGTTACAAGTCGTGGAGTGTCCATACGGTCGCCTGGGTTTCCCGGACCATATCCCAATGGCATTACATGCCGATACATTTTGAAAGTATGTAAATATGTACGAATTATCTCCCTTTCTCCATCTTGCTAAACACTAACTTCAATGTGGGCTTCCGTGGCCTAGTGGTTAGAGCATTAGAGCATTACACTTTAAATCACAAGGCCTATCACCTCTGGTTTGAATCCCGCTAGGGGAATTGATTATCAATAAATTAGAACAAAACGTAAAAGTTGCAGCGGCATTTGTAAATGTTATATTATTATTATTTTTTATTATCTATTGCCTTTTTAGACTCCTGAACTACTGAAATTTACATTTTTTTTTTTCGATAGAAAAATAAGTAAACTTTTTACGTTCATTGCATTATTTTTTATTACAGGCCAGTGCCAGAAAAAATATTGAATTAACTTTCCATACTTTTTCGTTGGAAAACTCGATTAACTGCAACAAAGATTCTCTTGAAATTCAGAAGAATTCAGATTTTCTGAATCCAGGCAAAAAGTGAGTAATATATTCCTATCTGTAACTGCACTGTGAATCATTTTAATGACAAATAAGATGTTTGTATTTTTAAAATCATTTGTTAAAGACAATATAAGTGTTTCTAGAAATTAAAGATACAACAGAATCAAGCACACACACTTCATACTTAGACATTTTACTTACTATAGACGCAGACCGGAATCTGGCAACTAAGCTATACGGCAAACGTTTTATATACAGATGTATTACTCCCTGATAAATTATTGACACAGGATATCGAAAACCGTGTTTGATGTCAACATTCCGCAAATTTTACTGTCGGTATAATATCTTTGTTTGCGATTACTCAGTTTCACTAAGTGAAATGTTGAGTTACCCGTTCGATGGCGGTTGTTGAGACGTCTGTACCAATTGTGACGAGGATTCGTTCCTCATGTATTTCATTTGGATTTGACTCACGGTGGGTGTTACCGGTCTATGGGGGATGTTTACTCCTCCATGACACCTCTTGGTTTCCAGAGGTCCGTGTTTGTTAATTTTTTACCAGATTTGTATCTATATTTTTGACATCCTAAAGATTATACTTTGGTATCTGAGATATTTTATATTTTAAAAGTAGTAACTAGTCATTTTGTCATATTTGGCAATATTTAATATTGTCAACATTCACTTTGTAATCGATATTATCTGTGTATTTATTTATCATTCATTCATTTATATCTATTTTTCTATTTTTAAAATTTGAAATATATCTGATTTAACTTTTCAGGTACTGTGGATTACAGCTTTCAAAAGAAACTTTAACATCCGGGGACAACACAGTTATTCTGACCTTTAAATCCAATGACCGTAACTCCGAGGGTGGATTCAAACTTACAGCCAAGGCGAAACCAAGACGTAAGGGGAAAGGTGGTAGGAGAGTTCCTGCTCAACTTTTACACTCACTGTTCGATACAGTGAGTGCAGATGAGCGACCAAGGACCTCGGATAAACCCGAATTCTTGCAGTCACTCTGGGACATGTTAGGTTCCATGTCTGTGTCTAGTCTGTTGTAGTAGGCTAAATTGCCATACTTCATTTTCGTATGGTATTTCTTCAATTGCGACATGTTTGCTGCCATCAGAAAGATGGGCGCCTAAATTTGGATCATAATTGTATTTCCTGATTTTTGTTTTAGAATACCGCTACTTTGAACAACAATTTCTTTCTGTTAAATCATTCTGATTTTCCCTCAAATACTTTGCCATAGACAACTGACCACTTGCCTCGTACAGATTAATTGCTGTTATTGATCACAGATTATAGCATTTTTGTTCTATTATATAATTGTATTAAACTGCGGTAGATTCAATAATTCAAAATTTATTTGATATGAACTACTTTTTCGTTCGATATGTAAATATCATTTTCATTAGTCGCTCAAAGCGTCATTTTAATTATTTACCACTAGTATGATGGACAAAAAAGTAGATGACTGTTTGTTTTGGAACAAAAGAATTTGCCTGCATATAAAATGTTGTTAATTCATTTCTGGTATCAAATACCACTATTTCTGGTTGAAAGAATAGAAGCTTTATTTTATTTCGAATACATGAAATGAACATGACATTGGGTGATAGTATGCATTAGGTTATGATCATGCGTGTACAAATGAGCCACTGAATGTGTGTAAATAGTTAATTTATTTTTGGAAACAATGCTTTTTAAATTTTAATAAAGCCTTTGTTTGTAAATATTCTTTTGCGTTAGATAATTATTTATATTTTGCAGGAGAAAAGTCCCATCTATTGTTTTGTTTATTTTCTTTTTTTGTTAATAAGTTAAAATGATTATGTTGTATCAACATATTTGATTTCTCTTTATAAAAAGAATGTGATGAACAACAGCATATCACTTACAGTTCGAAACGAAACTGCTGAGTATTTCCTATGATTTGAAAGGCATTTATATAACATCTTTAGGTAAAGAACCCAAACTTTGTTTTTGCTTTTCATTTATTGTTGTTGTTTTTGTTTCTGTTTTTATATTGTTTTTTTTAATTGGTATAATTCACAATGTCCTATTTCAAAATGATGTTTTCTTTATAATAATAATAATAATAATAATAATGATAATATTGTTGTTGATGATTATGATGATGATGTTTATGATGGAATTGAAAATTCATTATTGTGTATACATAAGTCAGATACGTGTCTAAGTATGCAAAGTATTTAATGAATATATGAAGAGCTGACCAACTTTACATATCTTACCTGACTTACTGACGCATTCTTAAATATTTAACTTGTTCAATTTCTGTTATTTCAAATTATATGAATTGCCACTTTTGATCATCCTTTAAAAACAACGTTTTGTATATATATATTTATAACTAATGTTGTATCCTATTTTGTGCTAATGTTTTCACGATCGATGACACTGCTTAACTGTCTCTTAGTATAGATTGACATATGATTTATTTTTTTTACTGTCTCAATATTTACGTTTGTCATAACTAATGTAAGCGATATATAAAATATCTCTATGATGTTTACATTTGGAGAGATATGAACATAGTGACGCTTAATATATTGAAATTATTTCTTGTTTTGTTATCTTTTTGTTGACTATTTGTTTCCGCTGCGCTTTACAATATCTTTGTGAAGATTAACATTTGATGTATGATACAGTTGTTATTTTTCTAATAAAGAATTAATTGTTTGCTATATTCTTCTGTTATCAACCATATAACGCAAACGTGATCAATAATCGATATTTCACTCATGGATTCTCTACACAAGTTTTTTTTCTGTGAATATCGGATCGTATTTGGTAAAAAAGGTCTTAAAATATTTTTCTTTTCAGCAAATATGATTGTACACACATAATTTCAGACATGTGAAGACTTTGTAATTGCAGAACTCTTGTAATTAAACGGTTTAAGTGCGTTATACATGGATAAATACAAGCGGGAGATAACTCAAACAGAATATAACATACAACGAAGGCCTCGGGTACCAGGCTATCAGCTGCTGATGTATTCAACATACTTAACGGTCTCGGTTTTTTCTTTTTTTTTTTTTTCTTTCTTTTTTTTTTTTTTTCTTTTTTTGAAAAACTAAATCTGTCACAATGTTTCCTGGATAAGGCTAACGACTATCTATGCGTATATTTGCAGTTTTATCACATGAAATCAGGCAAATATAGTACACGATGTCCAAACTCATCAGGACACCATATCACAAGTACACAGGACAATTTTCTAAACAAGGGAAAATTTACGGATATATATCAAATAAAAATGAAATATGACTTGCTTAAAATGAAATAATTGTCGTTTCAGCCACACCAAAAAGCGAAAATAGATTTGTCAATAATGCAAAGTCAGCAAAATATTAATTAATATCTAAATTCAGAGCTACAATTAATCTAAACCAAGGAAATACGTGATATGAAAAAATGTGATATCTAACTTTATTATAAAATCAAGACACAAAACAACGTTCAAACTCTTGTAAATTCAACAAACACGAACCTCTAGGGGATAGAGAGGTGCAATCAAGTGCCATAGAGGAGTAAGCATCCCCTGTAAATTCAACAAACACGAACCTCTAGGGGATAGAGAGGTGCAATCAAGTGCCATAGAGGAGTAAGCATCCCCTGTAAATTCAACAAACACGAACCTCTAGGGGATAGAGAGGTGCAATCAAGTGCCATAGAGGAGTAAGCATCCCCTGTAAATTCAACAAACACGAACCTCTAGGGGATAGAGAGGTGCAATCAAGTGCCATAGAGGAGTAAGCATCCCCTGTAAATTCAACAAACACGAACCTCTAGGGGATAGAGAGGTGCAATCAAGTGCCATGGAGGAGTAAGCATCCCCTGTAAATTCAACAAACACGAACCTCTAGGGGATAGAGAGGTGCAATCAAGTTCTGTGGAGGAATTAGTATTTTCTGCAAACCGGAAAGCATATTATGAGTATAGCCCTACTCATAGCCCCGTGGGTTGTAATCTCGTGAATGCTTATTGGTATCCAGAGGGAATGCAATGTTTTTTTTTAAATAAATGGCTGCATTAGCCAAAAAGATATGTAGAATCATTTGTATGATAATCAAAAGTAACTCTATCGTGTAAGTTATGTAAATCTGACAATACTAAGTCACCTGTCTAAATCAAATCATGATAAAATAATAAAGTAAATAATGAATAATACACATTGGAAAATATTATGATAATAATAATAATAATAATAATGATGATGATGATGATGATGATGATGATGATGATGATGATGATAATAATAATAATAATAATAATAATAATAATAATAATATTAATAAGTAGTAGTAGTAGTAGTAATAGTAGTAGTAGTAGTAATAGTAGTAATATTGATATTATTATTATTATTATTATTTTTATTATTATTATTATTATTATTATTATTATTATTATTATTATTATTATTGCGTAATTATCATATAGTAATTATCATCAATAGTTATCAACAGTATCCTAGAGAAAAACAACACCTGTACACTAACATCAATTATCAACTTTAAAAGCTCAGATAATTTTGAAATAGTTTGTCACTGTATGGTGAACGTATTTCCGTTGTGTTCATAAATCTAAGATTCAAACTTTAAGATTTATATCTTAAATATTTATTCAGTTTTACAAAAACAATGGTTTAGGAACCATTTCTTTTTACGTAAAAGACCAGTTCTAATCTAATTATGCATTCCGCGCACTGATTCTGTTGTACATCACTTGATCAATTTTTTCTGACAGGTGTCCAGGCTACCGAATATCTAAAATAAATTTCAATTACTTTTATGGAATGAAATTGAACATTATTACATAAAACGCCAAGTACTTGTTGCAGTATGTCAAATACAGAAACCAATCCCAGTGTGAGTGGTAATGCAATTACGGATTGTCCATAATTGGAAAAAATCGTCACGTGTGTTTTCTCTCATTTTCGTCAAATACACACTTTAATTAAATTGATGAAATGAAAATTGATATGCATTGCACGGAAGGTTTAAACAGATTTGGTTTTCTCTTTTTCGTTTTATAGTTAACCTTATTCTAGATCAACTCTTCCGTTTGGGTGGAATCAAGCTGAACTGTTTAACCAAGAACGACAATATCGCTTTATAACCTTGAAACAATGTTTTGTGCAGGTGGGATCAGGTGTCATTGAGAAGTAAACATTACTTATTGACTGTCACAACTGTTATTTGATGACGTTATATCTAGTATATGACGCGGAAATTAACTTCGAAACAGGTATTTAGATAGGAAATATGAGTTATCTCCCTTGTTGGTACGGGCTTGTTCAATTCAATTATCATATTTCTCAGAACCGGATGTATTGTAAAGGGTGAACAATGGTGCTGGTGCTTGGATTCAGCTGATATTCACAGATTTTTGCATGTAGGATCCAAATCTTATTTTTATATTAACTCAATGTTCTGGTCATTACTGATGTGTTGAACAAAACCACATTGACTAAATCATTATCCTTTAAATATTTAAAATACAATAATTGAACATTTATCTAAATGCTATCGCTCTTTTTTGCCACCTATAACTTGGGATGCAATTTCTGAAACTGTAATTGATTATATTTGCTCAAATATTATACCAACATGTATTAATAGAAAGGTAAAACAAAATCATAATTTTATGAAATTCTGCGGTAGGACATCAAAATAAATTGGCAAATGTTCATGAACACAGCGATTATAAATTAGAATATAACAATTTTAGTTGAATAATAGATCTACAGTAATGTAACGACGCAGGGAGAGTCAATATCTGTATGCCCCGATGTTCTGAAAAGTTGTCAGTACTGATCTGGGATATGTCAATAAATGTTGGTTGCAATGTACAATATTACTACTTCAAATAGTGATTACAATGCACAGCACTTTCGGGTTTATTTTACATTGAAAATATTTAGATTGATTATGTCAATTAAAATATTTTTGAGTAGCGCAATATTTTCATTTGCATTTTCAAATAATATATAATATGCACCACTCCAATGTGCTCAATATTGATCAAACAATACTGTAACTACAGAAAGGAATACTAATTTGTTTATTTTTTACTTGTTTGGCAGATAAAAGATAACTTGAAATTCTAGATAAGATGTGTAAATGTGTAATACGAAACCAGTTGTCATTGAAAGTTATATCATAACAAATTACATATATCTGGTCCTATAGATTTGGACGGTGCTGTAGATATTACAGCTTCGAATTGCTGTTTAAATACTAATCATTGGTGTCGGGCCTTTTGAGTTGTAAAATAATTTATCTATATTTTTTCGATATCTAAGCTTTACTTATGTACACTACCGGAATCTCGTTTAGAAAAAAAGTATTACACTTAATTACCCATTGCAAAGGTATCGGGCTTCCGTTAAGGGAAGTAGTATTATACTCACGCGACTTAGCGAATGTACCAGAATCCAGATAACAGAAAAAGTATTACACACACCCGACATAGCCAAATATATCGGGACCTCATTAACAAATGTAGTATTACATCCATCCGACTTGGGCCAATGTACTGGAGTCCCGTTAACAAAAATAGTATCACACACACACGACATGAGCAAATGCATCGGAATCCCGACAAAATAGTATTATATACACCAGGTATGGGAAAATGTATTAAAACGGAAGTAGCATTACACTCACCTTCCTAGGGTAAATGTATCGAAATCCCACTAACGGAAGTTCAGTATAACAATATAAGGATCAAACAACTATCTGAAAATGAAAAATTTCAGCTAATTTAAGCTACCCGACTTGAGCTAATAAACGGGGACCCGTTAACAGAAATTGCATTACACTCACCCGATATGGGCAAATGTGCCGGTGTAATGTAGAAAAGTAACCTGCATGGAAAAAGTATCCGGGGGTCAATATTCTATGTAGAAACCAAACTCGGGCACTTGTAGAAAATTGACCCATACCTGTAGAAAAATGACCCGGATTCCGGGTAAATTTTCTACGGATTTAGAGATGAGCACAACGAGCGAAATGTGAATAATGAGAGTGTTTGACATATAAATACCACGATTTCAGGGTATGGAACCACGTGATGGTTCAGTGATTGATACTTTCGATTGATGATCACAACATCTGATATCCGAGATGTGGATTTAGCGTCTACCCTCAAACCAAAACCCTATCTTCCTAACATGAAAAACGAAACGACAGAAAAAGCACTATACTTATTAGGAGAACAAAATGTATGCAATTTAATGCACATTTATAAACTGATGTGTTAACAAAAGAAAAATAGATCGAAGTAAACTTATGAAAACCATATCTTTGGCACAAACTTATAAATAACTGGTCATTTTTTGGTCTTGGGTGTCCAAGCGTGTCCTCCGCTGTCCAGTAAATAATTAGGCTTAATATATGTATGATGTCCGTGTAGATATTTCTATCCTTTAAAATATAGGGGGGGCGGTAATTTTTCTATGGGGGTCACTTTTTCACTGGATGAAATGTTGAAGGCAGTCATTTTTCTATGGCTACCCGGATAAGATTTCTATAGTAGAAAATAACCCCGGGTAATATTTGTATCGTAGAAAAAATGACCCTGGGCACCATTTCTACGGCGGATCAGTTTTTCACGTTACCCCGGAATCCCGTTGACAGAAAAAGTATTACATGGGCAAATGGATCAGAATCCCGTTAACAGAAGGTCAGTATAAAACCTAAAGAATCACACAATTATCTAAAGATGAAAATTTTATTTCATCTTTAATACTGAATCAATGTATACATCAAATCCAGGTGTGTATGCATTAAGTGTCGTAAATATTATTAATAATAGCAAAGTTATAGTTCTACATGAATTTAGCTCAAATTTGATATACATTCTTATATCAGAAAAAAGTGGTATTATACAAGGCAAATTATAAATCTTAATGTATTGCCAAATCCGTCTAAGAGAAAACAGTGTAAAATGTATATTTTAGCGTTTGAAAAGATAAGAATTTAAAATATGGTATATGTGCTTTGAGATACGGCTGTAATGTATCATGACTTCATGACGGATACACATTTTGACATAAATAGTCATTTTCTTTGGTGATTAAAAGTTCTGATCTAGCATTTTTAATGTACATTTAATATAAGACTGCAAGCAGACAGTTTTAGGTTTGAGTTGTGATACAGAACATCACTTACACTTTTAAAGGTAGCTAATTTTCGCTGGGCGTAATAACTGAAACGTTTGAGAATTAAAATTTAAGTCCCGTGTAACGACAGGCGTGGCGCATTCATGAACCACAATGTATTAACATACATCCGTAGTACCGTTCAGTATTTGTGGTCCTACACCTACGGCTGATATGATATATAATAACAGTAAACATTAACACAATTATTCACCAAAATACCGAATATTTCTAATATATATATATACAATTACCTTACACGCCAGTACGTCTGTATTTTGTAAACCTTTATATAACGCAGATAAAACTCACTGCCGAATTCTGTTAAAAAAAAGACTTCATCGAGGTTCGTAATTTTTTTCTTTTTCATTGCATTATCCATAAATTCAAATAGTTTATGCGCTTCCATTTCGTGGCTGCGTTTAGATTTATTTCTTCAATTGCTTTTTATTGCTGTTATAGAAATATTTACATGTCATACAAACATGGCTTTATTTTACATCACATATGTATGACAGACACTATGTCATTCCCATGAGGTCAATGAATATGTTTTTTATTCAATAAGATCAAATATCTGTATCCAACTTGAGACAACAGAGAAATCTGGGCCGTCTGCTTAGGAGAGTTCATCTAGGTAAAGTTATAACGTTATGATTCATGTATAGTACCCAGGTTATGATAAGCATGTGAAATATATTAACTTTGACGTTTAAGAAAGTAGACCAACAAGCTGTTTCTAATAGCATTATGTCTCGACAGAAGAAAATACTTTCCTCTATTCTAATAACGAGGACGTTGACTGAAATATATTTCAATTTGTAAATTTTGTTATAGCAGTGAACGCTTCCTCACAAGCCAGGCATAGACAATAATAATTGAACATGGTATTGTTATAATTTCCAAGTGTGTGTGTGTGTATGTGTGTGTGTGTAAGCATGTGTGTATGTGCGTTTGAGTTTGAATCTACCGGACAGGTGTGTTTTTCACTGATAAGTTAACCTAATCAACATATGCTATAATGTTAATCTAATCAACATGTGCTATAATGTAAACCTAATCAATATGTGCTATAATGTGGACCTAATCAACATGTGCTATAATGTTAACCTAATCAACATGTGCTTTAATGTTAACCTAATCAACGTGTGCTATAATGTTAACCTAATCAACATGTGCTATAATGTTAACCTAATCAATATGTGCTATAATGTGAACCTAATCAACATGTGCTATAATGTGAACCTAATCAACATGTGCTTTAATGTTAACCTAATCAACGTGTGCTATAATGTTAACCTAATCAACATGTGCTATAATGTTAACCTAATCAATATGTGCTATAATGTGAACCTAATCAACATGTGCTATAATGTTAACTTAATCAACATGTGCTTTAATGCTAACCTAATCAACGTGTGCTATAATGTTAACCTAATCAACATGTGCTTTAATGTTAACCTAATCAACATGTGCTATAATGTTAACCTTATCAACATGTGCTATAATGTTAACCTAAATAACATGTGCTATAATGTTAACCTAATCAACATGTGCTATAATGTTAACCTAAATAACATGTGCTATAATGTTAACCTAATCAACATGTGCTATAATGTTAACCTAAATAACATGTGCTATAATGTTAACTTAATCAACATGTGCTATAATGTTAACCTAATCAACATGTGCTATAATGTTAACCTAATCAACATGTGCTATAATGTTAACCTAATCAACATGTGCTATAATTTAAATCTGTGTCATGAACATTAAGGTACTCAAAAGTTAATTTTCGAAAAACGCAATTTATCTATTTATAACAATATCAATAACCTTAAATTCTAAAATTCCAGATTTTCTGTATTAAGTTATATTATGTATTTATAGAACTAACAAAACGTCATAGACGGTATATTTCTCCCTTTATTTTCGCTTTTTTCGCGGTGTTGATAAATTTGATAAATGTTAATTAAATCAAATACATAATGTTAGCTTGTTTTATACTTTACACATATTTTATACTTTTATACATATTTTACTTTGCACCAAGAATTTTTATAATGCTTTAGGAGAAGTGTCATGTCTTCCTTTACGCAGGACATCAGTTTAAGTCACGCCTGAAAGACTTTTCCTTCGTATGCCAAGCGCTTGGTGTAGTAGCAATCACTTAAGCACTGTTCACCTATGTAAATGCAACTTTGCTATGCTTTCATGTGGAACAAATAGCACGTGTGTAAATTTGTTATTTGCACTTAGTGTTACTAAACAGAAGAGTCATATTGGCGGATTCAATGGGGGCGTAAAGAATGTACGCCACCACCCTGTAGACGCCAAAGTATAAATATATGCATAATAAAACGAACTGCATAATATTTTTCGAAAGCGGAATGAGCACACAGAAGTTGACAAAAATGTTTAAATAAATACTGAAAATGATCAATTGATAAAAATAAATTACCAAAATGTTCGAGCCTCACTACGCTCCGCGAAAACAATTATCTACTCTTTTTTTCCCCTACTCTAACTTGAAATCATGTACCCGCCGCTAGCTTTATCCGAATGTTTTGAATATTATGACTTTTGACTATGCTTTGTTTTATTTCAGTTTCTGTCTAAAGTGTTTGCCCTACATATCGGTTAAATTTACGTTTTCATTTTCTCAATATGTATGAATATGAAAATTCATTTGTAAACAAAATTTGCATTGTATCAAATGTATTACGGTTTACACTTGTATCATTATCAGGTTAAGATAGCAAAATTTAATCATAAATGATATCAAATAAATGCTCAATTTTCACTAGTTTAGGTCTTGCAACCCTCCTCTTAAAAAAACCCAAAAACTTTACGTCCCTAATTTGAAAATTCCTGGATCCACCACTGCATCATAAATAGAAAGACGCGTCTTTGAATTTTTTTATCATATGAGCACGCTGTCGGGATTAATAATTGGTTGACAATGGACCGAATGAATACAGAAACTTTTCCATTTTTTTTCAAAATGTGATTGATTTGTCCTCAATCCTCTGGAAGTAGACTACACGAAACTGATATCAATATACTGGCTTCCTCAGCAATGTCAAATATTATATTGCGTAATCATGAAATGACCTGTCGCATAAAGCCAGGTATGTTCCTCTCTTGTAGAAGTGAAGACCCTTCATCAATTTGAAATGCGTTCATGTGCCACATTTGCATAGCATGAGTAAATTTACGATTACACTACCTCAAAAGTCAGTGCAAATTTGATCCAAATGTAAATTTAATTATGTGAGTAAATGCGTTCATGTGCCACATTTGCATACGTGAGTAAATTTACTTACGTATGTATTTTTACATGTGTGTGCAAATCTTGCCACATGAACGGAGCTAGTCTACAATTTTTTAAAGTATTTGGTATGACCCAGTACCGGCAATCGAATTGGTATATGCGTAATATATTACGGGTAATCTTTGCAGAATCTGGTAATATCAGAAAATTCTAAGAACCGCAATAGTGCTGGAGGATAGCAAACCCTTAGGATGAAACCCCTATTCAGTATTTTGTACCTGCGTGTGTGTATCTGCACATGCGAGTTGGCTTATTAATCACCGGGTTTTGTTTTTGTTTTGTTTTGTTTTTGTTTTGTTTTGTTTTTGTTTTGTTTTGTTTTTGTTTTGTTTTGTTTTTTTTTTTGGGGGGGGGGGTACAGTTTTAAAACAATGTCATGAGTTACATTTTTCATCTATGATTTATTGATTAACCTGCGTTTGTGTATCTGCACATGCGTGTTGGCTTATTAATCACAGGGATTTGTCTTTTTTTTGGGGGGGATGGCTACAGTTTTAAAACAATGTCATCATCCATGAGTTATTGATTAAAGGCAAAATTCGTAAAATATAATTCATAGAATTCTGTGAAATTTCACCTTATTGTTAACAAAATTATTTTATATACCCCGCTTATCACGACAGATCCGTTTAAACAGGAAGAGTATTGACATGCAAAATCAATGCGAAGTCCAAAATGTGATGACACCACCTTTCCATCGTTCGGACACTTTCTAGAACCACGTTTTTTACCCTTTCTAACGTCCCCACATACATATCCTTTTTGCAAAGGTTAGATAAACATACTATGATTTGGTGTGAGCATGAATCTGCCTGCATTAAATATTTTCACCGATTTGCCAGTAATTGAAAAGTACATAAAAGTCTTTGTAATTAATACAGAAATCCTTAAAATCTACTATGACTAATCTGAATAATTGAAAAATTTCGTAATTGTCTGATTGAGTAAATAATCATGATGCGCTCAATCGATTTTCAAACTCTAAACAATAATTTGGATTGGATTCCTTTTATTTTTGGACAGCATTGATATTTCTGATCTGACTGATATATCGATTGAAAGTACATATGTTTGATTTAGAATAACACTAATTTACCATATTGTGGTTGCGCATAATCGGTTACAAAAACAAGAAGAGCAACTCCGTTATCTTTAATGTTGCTGATGGACACACCCATTTATTGTTCGTAATCTGATTGGTTCTAACAAAGAATATATAGATTTGTACGAAGTCAAGCATGTTCTGTCTAGGTAGGTAAGCTGACATACAATACGGCATTAACAGGATGTAATTACTCGATGACAATCTTACAAAGCTTCTATAATGTGAAATTGGATTCTAATAAAGTTTACTCTAATGTATATAAACAGAACAGTAGTATTACTTTTTGTACATATTTTAAACTATTTGGATTATTCGGTAGAAGGGCGATCGGACCATCTGTGGGATGGATTGAACTGTAAGTATTTGAAATGACACCTGCTGGGTAAGACATCATTAATGTCAAATGACACTGAAAATGACATTGTGTGTCCCATTTAACGAATGTTGATGTAGCGTAACATTAAATAACTATATGGGGACAGTGTATGTTTTGTGTTTTGCATGAATATCACAAAACATCCAAATTAACATGCTTAATGTGATTTATTGTTTGGTAAATATTTAAAATTTTTAAATTTCAATATGAAGTATCATCTTGATTGTTCAAAATGGATTTTTTATCAAAATTTCCCTTTTTCTAGTATTTCCTCAAATTTGAAAACTTCCTAAGTTATATTCTGCGTTTTTACACATGAAGCATACACATGTTTGTTGCATATGCCGTCTTTTGTTTTTTGTTCTTCTCTTTTT
Source organism: Atrina japonica (assembly GCA_030159075.1). NCBI lineage: Eukaryota > Metazoa > Mollusca > Bivalvia > Pterioida > Pinnidae > Atrina > Atrina japonica. The sequence continues at coordinate 203,758 of BROG01000303.1, forward strand.
AATTGATATTCATGTACAATAAATTTTACTTTTAACTTTTACCGTGGTATAAGGATCAGTGACAAACGATAGCTCATGAGCTCTCTCTCTCTCTCTCTCTCTCTCTCTCTCTCTCTCTCTCTCTCTCTCTCTCTCTCTCTCTCTCTCTCTCTCTCTCTCTCTCTCTCTCTCTCTCTCTCTCTCTCTGTAATCTATGTTCAAACTAGATATATCCATTGTTTCGTTCATCCCATTATATAGTATAATGGTTACCGTCGAGTTTCATATTATTAGTCAGCATGCCATTGATACATAACACCACACATCCCCGATGGCCCCTATTTGCGAAAAGGATATTCTCAGATGGAGTTGATCCTTATATATCCCTCCAATATAACGTATGGTAATCATTACTTACACAAATCAATGACTGGTTGTTTGTGGTTTTTTTGTATTACAATATGACCAAAGTTTGACTATTTGACCTACTTAAGACGTGATATATTTCATATTGATCTTCATCACTATCTACATTCCCATTACTCATTCAAAAACACATCTAGATGTAATAAATGGAAATTTTCTAGTATTTTATACGTGGATCCATCACCGTCTATTGACAAAATAAATTTTTAATGCAGCCAACGACACCGTTATCTATCTTATTTATAAAATACCACGAGCCTGGTAACTTTAACCTCTTGTATTTTTTCCTCTTAATATTACTTTACATAGAAATCAATTTAGTTATTTCACAGTCAGACACTACTTCTCTGCATGCAAGTGAAATATAAGTATGGATGTACTTTTTAGCTGAAACAAATGGGAATATCAATTTCTTCCAAGTTGAATATCGTAAAAAACACTTTACATAAATCATTCAAGAACTGTATAATTAACAAATGAACCAAATATCATTTACAGACTAGCTTGTCACCAATGTCAATGGTTTTATCAAATGTAATTATGAAATATGAGAATGATTCGGTAAAGACTACATTCTCACAACTCGTATTTTTTTTTTTTTTTTTTTTTTTGGAATTTCTAGACAATTTTGTGTAGGATACCATTAGCTTATCTGATTATCAAATGTACATATCGTGTTTTTAAAGTTACCATGTAACATGGAACTATTAAAGTTGGCATAAGAAATTGATTTTGTTTGAGTTTAACTGAAACATAATACATTTCTTACTGTCATTGTTGATTTTCCAAACTGCCATCTAAAATTTATTAAGAATCACAGTGTAATGAATTTCACTGGAGTTCTGTGAAGGACTGACACTATGTACTGTATTTCAGGACCTCATGAACGGTCTTCGGTTTTGTGCTTGTCAGTCTCGTAATACATTTATATAAATATCGAGACAACCGAGTCCTACATCAAAGAAATGTATTGATTCGAACCGCGACGCAGTCTTCAATAGAAAACTGCTTTTTTGTAAAACTACTCCCTAAGGAAATTAATTCACAAAGTTTATCCTAATTGATATATAATTTGTTGGTACAAACTTTGAACCTTTTGACCGCGTTCTGCAGGCGATTTATCTTCCGCAACAGCATTGCATGCAAACATTCTCATGTTTAACAATTGAAATTATTGTTATGCTGAAAATAAAGATAGCGACGTTCTATTTCTTATGGAACTAATTAAGAGTGAATGAGTTGTATTTTCTAGTTTATTATTATTTATAGATTCCCAACAAACCGAATCAATAAATATGAATTTCATGGGAATAGAAGTATATTCATTTTTTCCTTTTTTTCGTGTAAAATTGTTCATTTATTATAGCTTGTTCGTTCAACTAACCATTATCGTCTTTGCTTTTACTAACTGAAAGTCACAATTCAGCATTTGTGTTTCTGTTTTGAAATTTGTGAACATTAAATTATCACCAATTAGTTTTCAGTTAAGTTTGTTTTAATTGTTTCAAAATACGACCTTCATTTGATATTTAATTTATGTATGTAAATTCATTTCAACACAAAATTTCATTAGGTTTAAATTTTACTCATCCTTTGTTTTCATTTATAAAGGTAAATTTGGCGAAATTAACATTGAATACACATTGTTATGATTTCCTTTAGAAACGTCCAAATTTATCATAGTTTGTAATCCCCTTGATTCCTGAAATAATAAATGTCACTTTTCTACTTATTAAATGGAAAATAAAACAGCATGTAAAAATATAATTATACACAATGTATAGAGAAGATATCTCAGAATAAATGATATTATTATTAACTGTAATGTACATGTAACCGACAACTGAAAACAATTCAGATGTCACAATAGAGCAATTGGTTAATAAAAATAATATTTTTGTAAACATGGGTCTGTCGACAATTGGTTCGAAAAACTGTGACTTTCTTCATCCAACGGATTTATTTTCAGTTTTATAGCAGTATCTTTACATTATTTTTCAATTCTTATAAATAATTGAAACTTGAAATATTTTGCATTTTTGTATTTTAAAGTCTTCAAGTAATTTTGATCACCAGACCTCTGAAACTCGTGATAAGGTTGGCATTGCTATCGATATAAAGAAATAGAAAGTATTCGAAATATTATAAACTTTTTGGATGTAAATTTTAAATAATATTTCCCATAGATCTTCACTGTACGTTTTACAACTTTTGGCAGTATTGTACTACCGAAGCGCTCACCTCTCAAGCGGAAATTATGGATTCGATCCTCGAAGCCGAGTCATCCAATAAAAAGTCGACGTAAGAATTGAAAGTCAAAGTAGTCCAACGTTAGGGCAGAGATAGCACGTTCTTGATTCCTCACTGCATTGTCATAAGTGTATAGCAGAGGTAAAAGTGTCTGGCACTTATATAATGTAGCTGAAGACAACACCATAAATGTAAAAAATTCTCCTCGAGTCTTAAAACAAACACATATAGTGAAGTATCAATATTAAAAACCAATCATTCACAATGGTCGAATAATAAAGGTGAAGATCTTTATTAATTCAATACTAATTAAGTAATTAGGAGAGACTGGATATCTACAGTTTTATATGGAAACTGATCCGAAAAGCATGGCATTCTTTGGGCTATACTCCACTGCATACAATAAAGGCGTCATTATGTTCGCCATTTCAAATAAATTCTATATTTGCCATTAATCTAGTTTTCTCAAGAGATCATTCCAATTGCCATCGGAATGTTAATTCAATTTTATAAAGTTATACTGTACTACACATTCTATTGACTTTTTTTTCAATTTTTTTTTCGTTTATATATTGCAGTACTAGACTTCTATACATTCTATTGACTTTTTATTTTCTATTATATATATATATATATATATATATATATATATATATATATATATATATATATATATATATATATATATATATATATATATATATATATATATATATATTGCAGTACTATACATTTTATTGACTTTTTATTTTCTATTTTTTTATATATATATATTGCAGTAAAGTATGGAATACATAGAGGATTGCCCCGCCGATCCACCGACGCCATCAAAGCAGGATATAAGAGACAAAACAATGTATGTAAAAGTAAGTACTGTTATATATGTTCCAAATGTTTACAAACGGACAGGAGAAAATTGACTTCGTGTAATATCCTGTTCTCACCTTGAGGCGGTTTCATTACTGCAGGTTACCGGTTAGACACTTCCAGGAGAAATGTGTGTTTCCACGTGCTTCGCCAGGTTCTTTGAGTGGCCGTATTCATCCCTAAAATGAAACATGTATACTTTTTTAGCCATGATGCTTTGGTACCTATGATCATTGACCTCCAAAAATCCTGAACCTTCTGTGACCTTCAACGTGTAAAACCTACGCTAACGTGCCATAAAATTGTGCATCATCAGAGTCCATCATGATGCAATTAATTGATGTCAAAAAGTATGTATAAATGTGATTTGTTTCTTTCACACATTATATGATTGAGAATGTCAAATTTAATACTTAGACATTTTACTTAAAATAAACACAGATGGGAAATTAGCAACTAAGCTATACGATAAACGCGACGATTTCGGCTTTCCCATCGTAAATTTTCCACATTTAAGTAGTAATATCCCTCAGTCACCCGCATATGGAGTTTATATTTCACAAATGATCCGATATGCCAGGGCGTGCACAACATATGAAGATTTCATATACAGAGGTAAACTACTCACTGACAAATTATTGACACAGGGATATCGAAAACCGCGTTTAATGTCAACGTTCCGCAAATTTTACGGTCGGTATAATAGTCTTGTTTACGAGTACTCTGTTTCATTAAGTGAAATGTTGAGTTGCCTTTTCGTTGGCGGTTGTTGAGACGTCTGTACCAAATGTGACGAGGATACACTCCTCACTTGTTTCGTTGGACTTGACTGTGGACTCATGGCGGGTGTGACCGGTCGACATGGGATGCTTACTCCTCCATGGCACCTGATCCCACCTCTTGGTTTCCAGAGGTCCGTGTTTGTCCATTTTTACCGGATTTGTATCTGTGTCCTGGACATTCTATTGATTTATACTTTGGTATCTGAAAATTTTTATATTTAATTCAGTTGTAAATGACAGATCTTTTCAATTGATCTCAGATGAAAATCCTTGTGTTTTATCAACAGGCACTGGGTTTAAAACTTTGAGTCAAAAGTAGATATCGAAGAAAAAATACAAAAACAACTTAAATACTCACTAATTGTCTCTGTAGGTCTAGTAACACTTTATCAATGCATTCTGCACCTACTAGGCCCTAATTCTTTCCTTATATTTATAAGGTAATAATATCGATGAGGTTTATATGAAGATTACAAGTAAGTTGAAATATATTTATATTAAGTTCGAGCTCAAATGTTATGGTCTTATTGGCATTGACAAAAACGATCGTCTTAAACTTTTGTTTTAACTCCGACTTTGGTATAGTTAATAGTATGTAGACATGTACAGAGGATAATGGAATCCCGGTTTCTTTATTACATACGATCCCTCTAGAAATGAACAGGATTTAAAATGACATTTCAGAAGCAATTTAAATGTGTTACATTATCGTCAAACATTTAGACAATAGATCAAATGATTTATCCGTTATCCCGTTCCTATAACTTATCTCAACAACACTATTTTGTGTCAATATGTTAGCGTAAGAAATAAACAATACAATCAATTTACAGTTGAAATCTGTGAAACAATTATTATATGTTCTCACGCACCGCAGTGCAATGTGACGGTTTGTCTCAATATGTGAAAGTCTTTCATAGGATATAGAGGGACAACAATAGTTATATTGATCTTAACATATTCACGTGAGGAGTTCGCTTTTTCCCGATGTTTCATGCCGTGTCATGAAGAGAAATTATTTACTGCCTTTTAGTCGACAGAATGTAGAACCACGTTTTCGTATCGATGTATTGCGGATCGTTCTAATGATAATTATGCATGTAATTGATTATTTGCCATCTGGGGGAAACGTAATTGACAGTATCAAACATATACATGTAGAAAAGTTCTGCAACACACGCAGAGATAAGTTTTGAATGAACTCTCTACAAGTGAAGGATTAAATCAATTTCATTATGATTTCCACCGTTAAATGTGATAGGAAGATACTACATGTAGCAGTTTCTCGTGTTGTAGCTGGATAAATAATATCATATTTGATTTTATATCGTTATCGATCGTATAGTTGTTATTTACAAGACAAGATATTGATACACATATAAATTATACAGATATCACAGATACGGTAGCAAAGTAGTACCCGACAGAATGTATATGATATAAAATACAAATCAGTTGAAATTGAACACACGTGGACCTTAGAAAATCAAGAGGTGGCATCAGGTTACATGGAGAAACGAGCATCTAATGTAGATCGGTCACACTCGCCAAATATTATTTCATTCAAATGAAATGGTGTGAGGAATAAATCCTAGTCATAATCGGTAAAGACGACTCAGAAACCACTATAGAACAGGCAATTTACAATTCGACATCCCTGTGGCAACCACTTGAATATGATTTTAAAATAAGGAATGATAAACAAAATTATGATATCAAGTGTAGTGTTGCTATTACATATACGATGAAACCTCCATTAAAGACCACCTCGCTCCGGAGACCACCTCGCAGTACGGCCCGTAAATATTCTTGTAAATATTTTTGTTTGACGATAAAGTAGTTGTTCGTTTGTATTACCATAGGGTTGTCAAATATTGTACAGTAAAACCTGTTTCACCGACCATGTGTGGATAAAGACCACCTGGTCATAGAGATCGTTTTTGCCGTCCCAAATAGTACCATTTGTGTACAAATCAACCTCTATATAAGGTCCACCTCTCTATTGAGGCTGGGTTTTTTTTGTCCTTAAGGATGTCGTTATATACAAGTTTCATTGCATACTAAACGCAAGAGTAAATCTTCTACAAGGGTCATCACTTACCGAGTACTTAATTAAACCTACAGGAATTTCTCACCTCTACAGAGTACAGGTTCGAGCCACGCCTTAACGTAAACAGGTCTTGTGGACAAATTTACCAGTTTACCTTAGGAAGGCCCGGATTTTATTGGGTCATCGTGATAGGAGTTTTCTTCCATAAATTCAAACCAAAATAGTAATAAAAACTCATGTTCCATGGACATAATGTGCAGTCCTTTGCAATGACTTGACAACTTTGTTGATGTCACGTAGTCACAAATAATAAAATCGCATTGTGAACCAAAGCAGAACTAAAAAATAATAAAAAGAATAAACTGACAGGATAATCATGTCTGGCGCCATTGTCTGACGTTAATGCGTATATGGATGCTTTCCTTGTGAAACTGATTTCGGGTTAATTTTATTCAGCAAATTTAAAAGTAGTTCAAATGAAGTCTAAAAAATTCTGTTAAATTTTATGGTTAAACTTAATTTGTCAATATGATTTTATTTTTATTGAATTTTTGGCAGAAAAAAAATAAACAAATTGTTGTCATTATATAGTGAACAGAATTAACTTTACTTTGATGTTGGATTTTTACTTTACTTAATTCAAATACATGATTTCCTATCTAACAAATTTTAAATTGAGTGAACACTGTTGCCAATGTATTGAAAACGGAATTGATTATTGTTTTATATTTGATTTTTTATCTTACTAGCTGATGGTTACCATGGCTTCGTGTACAAGATACAGGGTGAAACAAAAATGATACCAATTTATGATCTAAATGGAAAGCTGGGAGGAATCCAGGCTATTGTAAGTTGATTACCTTTTGAATTTCCGATATAACACGTGTTACAAAGTAGGAAATAGAACAGAAAGGGACACAAAACGCATCTAAATTTGTCTTTTAAATGGTGCAATAAAAATGTCCAAATGTCTTTGTAGTACGCCAGCTGTCAATTTTCCTATAAAATGATAGCTTGTTCTATATATATTTCTGTAGTTTCCTGTAGATTATATGATCCTTTATAGCATTCTTATTTCCTTTACTCCGTCGTTTTTGCAGTGTTGCAAATGAGTCTGTCACCTCAGTTCCGCATCTCAAAATAGCTCCCGAAGATTTCCTAATCTCTACAATTTTACAGATATCCTCGTCCGATGTGGTCACTAAGCATATTGGCATTTACATTATATTTGACAGGGTGACCAATTCACTGTAAGTTTATGACCATTTTGGCAATAATTATTTCCGAAGGATACATTTTATATAAACATATTATAGCCTTCTACTACAAAATGAACACAGTGCATGGGAACCTCTTTTGTAAAAATTGCAAAACATCCAATGCTTCTCTTGGAAAATACTCGAAGGTATATTTTTATTAGATTCATGTGATACTGATTCTGAGCCATCCTATATGTATATGATGTTTAACTTTTAGTATAAACCATGTAAATGGTTCAAAACCTTCGTCAGTCCTAACTTACATAAATTATCAATGTGTCTAAGGAGAAACCCAAACGATTTCTAACCGCTTTTGACGGAACCACAGTAAATCAGATAAGAATAATAAATAATTCCAAACAATGTTCAGAACATAAATGTTGAAATATTTTCTCAATTCCGTGATATCAAATACAAAGACTTCTTTACACGTTAAACACCAATTTAGTATGAACAGCTGTTATGACTTTACGATCAATGGCTCTAAATTTATTTTTCTAAAAACGATTCTCGTAAAGTGAAGTACCCTTGTCGTTCGTCAACTACATATACGAACCAGTATCTCTCTGATTCTAGTCATGCGTACATTACAGTGGACACAAAAATATGTTGAAAGTTATCAATAATACAGACCATCTTTTAAAAACTGTCAACTTTTTAATAGATACCAACTGTGTTCCTGTCTTAGCCAATATGTACCTTTACTCGTGTAATGTAGGCTTCATTCAAAGGCAACATAATTTTTGAAGAAAAAAGACAGCCGGGGCTTGCTGATTGACTATGCGATGATCCAAGAATCTTCTGTTAATTCATTACAACATTCATACCTGTACGTTTACCTCTCTGTGACAGTACTATATAACCTTACTGACTTTAGTGTCACGACATCAGCTCATAAAAAACTATCATCATTCCCAATGCATTCATTGACAATAAACAGTTTAGCTGTTGGCTTTGCATCCACTGACGATAAGTCGGGGAAAATAGAAAAAAAAGTTTATATAAATCAATGAACTTGTTACTATATGCATGGGAACACTGATAGCAGTTTGATACTTAGATAAATCCAACATACGCAACCGAAATAGCATTTGAAAATTTACTTTTATGTGGATAAGGATAGTTTATACAATTGCACCCGGGACAGTTATTTTTGTATGTGTATGTGTAAATGTATAACGAATTTTAACAATGTTAACTATCAACACGAAAATATCCTTGATCCGCCATGTTTACAAACAATGCAGACGACGTGACAAGGGATACAGTGTTCTGGAGCAACAGTTTCTATTAGATTTTTGCAGTTCTAAGAGATAAAAGGAGATCAGTCTTTCGTAAATGCGAGTAAAATGTATGCGTAACTTCTGAAAGTTGTTGAATATTCAAAGTTCGGTATAATAATTTATTATTGCCCTGTACCCTCATGAATTATGACTGCTTTAGGTAGCAGATGTATTCGTATCACCCTACAAACAAGGCCATGAATTTAAAATATCCCTCGATTACTTGAATATGTTGTTTAAGTCTACATCAAAAGGCGTTTAATGACACCTGGGACCTCCGTAGCCGATTGGTTAGAGCTTTACTTCTGGTAAGCACATGATCGAGTCCCGCTGGAACCCTATCTGATTTTGTGAGAAAATATATAAGTTTACTCGCTGAAGGCCTATGATCTGTGCTAGGGTACATTGTAACCGGATTCGTTCCTTATGTGTTTCATTTTAATTTGACTGTGGACTCACGGCGGGTGTGACCGGTCAACAGGGGATGCTTACTCCTTCATGGTACATGATCCCACCTCTTGATTTCAGGAGATCCGTGTTTGTCCATTTTTTATCAGATTTGTACCTATATCCTGGACATCCTAATGATTTATACCTTGGTATCTGAGACTTTTTATATTTGAAAATATTACGGCCCATAGTAAAATGATAATTTGTAAACAACTGTTTGCTCCATCAGCCATATAGAATAATTTCAACAAAACATGTAGTGAAGCCGTTTATATTGATTCTATCCTCCTCCCCTCCAACTACATGTATGTCGATGTAGATTTGACCACGGATTTACGTCAAACAAGATCAGAGAAGCTCATTTCGTGACGAAACCTGATACAACCACTGGATTTTCACAGAATCAGATTTGTCCACTTTTTGTCTTGTTTTGTTCATTGAATTATTGATTATGCTACGGTTAACATTTTTGTATTCATGCTAAATGCGCTACACTAAGTTATGATATATATGAGTATTAATTTCAAACTTTGATACAAGAGAGAAACTCACAAGAGATGATCGTGAGTGACGTCATCACTGCAGAACTATAATTGATGTCCTCAACCAGAGAGAGAGAGACAGACAGAGAGAGAGAATCGTGAGTGACGTCATCACTACAGAACTATAATTGATGTCCTCCATCCAGAGAGAGAGAGAGAGAGAGAGAGAGAGAGAGAGAGAGAGAGAGAGAGAGAGAGTGAGGTCATCACTACAGAACTATAATTGATGTCCTCCATCCAGAGAGAGAGAGAGAGAGAGAGAGAGAGAGAGAGAGAGAGAGAGAGGTCATCACTACAGAACTATAATTGATGTCCTCCATCCAGAGAGAGAGAGAGAGAGAGAGAGAAAGAGAGAGAGAGGTCATCACTACAGAACTATAATTGATGTTCTCCATCCAGAGAGAGAGAGAGAGAGAGAGAGAGAGAGAGAGAGAGAGAGAGAGAGGTCATCACTACAGAACTATAATTGATGTCCTCCAACCAGAGAGAGAGAGAGAGAGAGAGAGAGAGAGGTCATCACTACAGAACTATAATTGATGTCCTCCAACCAGAGAGAGAGAGAGAGAGAGAATCGTGAGTGAGGTCATCACTACAAAACTATAATCGATGTCCTCCAACCAGAGAGAGAGAGAGAGAGAGAGAGAGAGAGAGTGAGGTCATTACTACAGAATTATAATTGATATCCTCCAACCAGAGAGAGAGAGAGAGAGAGAGAGAGAGAGAGAGAGAGAGAGAGAGAGAGAGAGAGTGAGGTCATCACTACAGAATTATAATTGGTGTCCTCCAACCAGAGAGAGAGAGAGAGAGAGAGAGAGAGAGAGAGAGAGAGAGAGAGAGAGAGAGAGAGAGAGAATCGTGAGTGAGGTTATCAATACAGCATTATAATTGATGTCTTCCTATCAGTAGTCCATGAAATAAGTCGATCGGTAAGTAATTTCTAAAAAGGTAAATTAGACAAAATCTCATATTTGTATAAGGAAAATAAAGGCACAACTGCATGAATATTTTAATAATGGGTCGATAGGATCACATCAAACAATTTTTCTCTGTTTTGGCCTCAGCAAGGGTTTTGGTTTCTTTTTTCATCTAGACCAATTTCAAAATCATATCTTTAACAAATTATTGAATCTATATCTAACATTGATATTGTTTGTTTTCAGATACCGGGAAATATGAAAGGTTTTAATTCGAAGAATGAATCCATTATGCTACCACCTGTAGATATCATGCCCCCGGTTCTAGTACACTACGACGGCTATAATTCACGTTCTCATTCATATTCCATAACAGGTAAATATTATACAATTATTGACCATTACAATAAGTAACTATCAGGTGGTATCAACCGATGAAAAATGTAATATTCACTTTTATCTATTCACTATTCACAAGGTGTGTTATGCATGTATACGTATTCCATGGTAAGAAGATTCTTGATCTTTTGAAAGTACTTTTAAACCTTGAATGATGCTACTAATATTACCTTAGAAATAGGCTAGACATAACTATTCTAATTATCAAAAAGAGTCAGTTCCGCCTATTTAGTGCTTATGTAGTGGCGTTACAATGTTTCCGATATGATAAATATTGTAACGTGAGGTTTCACCGAATTTCGTCAAACTATATGGAGGACATCAATTATATTATATTTCAAATAAGAATTTAGTAAATATATTTGCCAAGGTATGGTGGCATGACATGTTTACGTGTGATGTTTTCGTTAGCTGAATGGGTATAAGAACCGCCTTTCAGTCTTAAGACTATCATTGCTAGATTTTCATTTCATATACGATATGTTTTACACTTTCTAACAATATTGTACTTGTCAATTATCATATTTTGTAGCATATTTCAAACATCCAGAGTTCATGTGCAATCCGTTCCCTAAGTCGGGAATTAAGCCTGGAAAAGGACTTTACTTACAGACAGGTTATGATCCTATAAGATACAACATAAAAATACCAATGGAATCAAAAGATCTGTCTCCTGTCTGGAAAAAAGCAGGATGTCTTCCAACTATGGGTATGTTCGCAGCATAAAATCTTGTATTTCGCTCATTCTTCATGATTCATTATTCAGGTTGATGGTTGTTCTCTATTACTATATTCTTTATTATATTTCTGAGTAAAAATAATGAAGCAACCATGGATAAACGAAACTAAAAGTCCATTAGAATACAACAAATTGGATACTGAAATTGTCTCAACATGAAGAACAATTGGGAATCACGAACGGGTTGGAACCAGATGTCCGGAAAAAGTGAGCGTCCCCTGTTAGCATATCACATCTGTCGCAAATATTATGTTGAAACCTCTCCAGTTCGGTGAAAATGTCAAGCTCAGTGAAACTTGCATCACATAGTTTTAATCTGTTTGGCGAAAGGGGGTCACTGTGTATGGCCGTAATCCAGAATACTATCTAACATTCTGGGAGCGTATTTAATAAGATATCTTATAACATCAATAGAATGTGGCTGATGCCATCGTGTATGCCAGAGAACATATTTCTACAGACGAACTCCACCACAGAGTGGTAACAGCACCGGACTTGTAACCATGAACTCCACCACAGAGTGGTAACAGCACCGTATGTGTAACCATGAACTCCACCACAGAGTGGTAACAGCACCGTACTTGTAACCATGGACTCCACCACAGAGTGGTAATAGCACCGTACTTGTAATCATGAACTCCACGACAGAGTGGTAACAGCACCGTACCTTTAACCATGAACTCCACCACAGAGTGGTAACAGCACCGTACTTGTAACCATGAACTCCACCACAAAGTGGTAACAGCACCGTACTTGAAACCATGGACTCCACCACAGAGTGGTAACAGCACCGTACTTGTAATCATGGACTCCACGACAGAATGGTAACAGCACAGTACTTGTAACCATGAACTCCACCACAGAGTGGTAACAGCACCGTACTTGTAATCATGGACTCCACGACAGAATGGTAACAGCACAGTACTTGTAACCATGGACTCCACCACAGAGTGGTAACAGCACCGTACTTGTAATCATGGACTCCACGACAGAATGGTAACAGCACAGTACTTGTAACCATGAACTCCACCACAGAGTGGTAACAGCACCGTATGTGTAACCATGAACTCCACCACAGAGTGGTAACAGCACCGTATGTGTAACAATGAACTCCGCCACAGAGTGGTAACAGCACCGTACTTGTAACCATGGACTCCACGACAGAGTGGTAACAGCACCTTACTTGTAACCATGAACTCCACGACAGAGTGGTAACAGCACCGTACTTCTAACCATGGACTCCACCACAGAGTGGTAACAGCACAGTACTTGTAACCATGGACTCCACCACAGAGTGATAACAGCACCGTACTTGTAACCATGAACTCCACGACAGAGTGGTAACAGCACCGTACTTGTACCCATGGACTCCACGACAGAGTGGTAACAGCACCGTACTTGTACCCATGGACTCCACGACAGAGTGGTAACAGCACCGTACTTGTAACCATGAACTCCACCACAGAGTGGTAACAGCACCGTACTTGTAACCATGGACTCCACGACAGAGTGGTAACAGCATCGTACTTGTAACCATGGACTCCAGCACAGAGTGGTAACAGCATCGTACTTGTAACCATGGACTCCAGCACAGAGTGGTAACAGCATCGTACTTGTAACCATGGACTCCACCACAGAGTGGTAACAGCATCGTACTTGTAACCATGGACTCCAGCACAGAGTGGTAACAGCACCGTACTTGTAACCATAAACTCTCTAACTTCCTTGTCAACGCGTGTCGGAGTCCGAATGAAAACAAAGCTGATTTTGGAAGAAAGTGCCCGTTTTCTTGCGAAAATTGTGGTCTTATCCAGGGTACATCGTAACTGACTGCCACAATATAAATTGTTTTGTGCAAATCATCATTAAAAGAAAATTTAAAAGAAAAAGTTGAATGTTTTTTTTTTAAATTGAATTATGCCAAACGTTCGTTCTACATTAATTTCAAGTAAGTAGTATATCTAACCGGAAATAAGCTTTATAAATAATCAGAGTACTGAAAGGAGTTAAACTCATGCTTAGAAATACTTATATATTAGTACTGCATATTTTGGAATAACAGTATCATTTCAACTTCTGACAAATAGCTCTGCCATTGGAATGACTTGCTTGATACTGGTATATTCAAACAATGTCATAAACATTTGAGATGGCATACTTGCACTCTACGGTAACACGCAGTGGGCGCCACATGCGCAAGACGTTTATTGCGCAAAAGTTGATTGTGTCTGTATCCATCTTTCGCTTTTCGCGAAGGTCGTCTGAAACAACGGATAAACAAGATTGTTTTCTTTATAGCGTTGACAATTAAAGGCTTGCCTCAATGTCATGTTTCATATCAATTTACGTCACACTAAGTTAGTATGCGACAGCATCTTAGGAGATGTACCATAGATTCAGACGTACGACAACATCTTCGGAGTATTATCATAGATTCAGATGCATGACAACATCTTGGACGTATCATAGATTCAGATGTATGAAAACAGTTAGGAGGTTTACAGTAGATTCAGATCTACGGCAATATCATAGGAGAGATACTATAATTTCATATGACAATAACTTAAGCACAGAAAATGAACCACATGAATACCCGAGTGCTAACCTCAGCGTGACTCGATATATCGCTTATACTTCTCATCCACAATCGACATATTTCAACGGGAAATACATTGTCGATAAGTGGAAATGTTTCTTTTCATAGTTCTGTTTACAAATTCCCTAAAAGATATGAATGAGTGAAAAAAATAATTAATAGAATGGCCGTGGTACGAGTATGCTCCATTCCTACCAATTTGATTGCGGTGTCCAGGTAACACTAAATTCGTACCAATGTGACACAGATTCGGTCCTCGGAATTTGAATGAGAGTAGGTGAGATATTATGGCAGTTTTGAGAAAGGAATAATAAATAGATGAATATACCCAAAATGACATGGTATAACACAAAGCCAAATACTATATGTTGTATCTACACTGGTTATAAGTAATCTTTGTAAAATATACGACTACAAGTTTATTAGCTAGGTTTTTTAGAATTCCGGTGACGTATCACTGTAGTTTGAAATAATAAGCTGCCCAGAAAGGACAGATGTCTCCAAGTAAATCTTTAATTATATGATTCTTAGTGACATTAACACGTTTGATTGTATTACAGGTATCCACTACGTCTATAATGTTACACAGGATATGCCGTGTGAAAAATTGTATCCATTATTTCTCATGTATGACAATGAAGGGAAACTCGGTGCCTTTGGATGGTCCTTTCAAGGGAATCCACTTGATTCAGGGAAATCATTAGGTTAGCTTAGCTGTTTGAGAGGGGGGGGGGGAGGGGGAGAGTAGGGGAGGAGTGAGGAGAGAGGAGAGAGGGGGGGGTAGGGGGGGGGGTAGGAGAGGTGGGAAAGTGAGTTAGGGGGGGGGGAGGGAGGAGTTGAGGGGAGAGAGGGAGGATAGGGGAGGGGGGGGGGGGGGGAGGGAGGAGGAGGGGGGGGAGGGAGGGAAGGGAGGGGGAGGAGAGGAGGAGGGGTGGTAGAGAGATAGATAGGTGAGGTAGGGAGGTAAGAGGAGGGGGGGGGGGGAAGGAGGGAGAGGGTGGAGGGGAGGGGGGGGGGTGTTGGGGGGGTAAGGGGGGGGGGGAGGGGGGGGTAGGTGGGGTAGGGTTGGGGGGGGAGGGGGAGGAGGGGGGGGAGGGGTGGGGGGGGGGGGGGAGGGAGGGGAGAAGAGGGGGGGGTGAGGGGGAGAGAGGGAGGGAGTAGGGGTAAGGGGAGGGTGGGTTAGAGAGGGCAAGGGGAGTGGGGTAGGGAGGGGTGAGGGAGAGTGGGGAGGGGGGGGGGGAGGGGGTTGGTAGAGAGGGGGGTAGGGGTTATGGGTGGGAGGGAGGAGGGGGAGAGGGGGGAGAGGGGGGGAGGGGGAGGGTGGGGAGAGGGGGAGGGAGGGGGGGGAGAGAGGGTAAAAAGGGAGTAGGGGAAAGGGGGAGGTGGGGGGGAAGGGAGTAGGTTGAGGGGGAGGGAGGGGGAGGTTAGGGGGGGGGTAGGAAGGGAGGGTTAGAGTAGGCATTAGTGGGGGGGGTGGGGGGGAGAGAGGAGGGATGAGGGGGGAAGTAGGGAGGAGGGGGGGGAGAGAGTAGAGGAGGGAGGTGGGAGGGAGGGGGGGGGTGGGGAGGAAGGGGGGGTGGTAGGGGGGAGGGGAGGAGAGTTAGAGAGGTAGGGGGGGGGGGGGAGAGGGGGGAGGAAAGGGGAGTGGTGGGTAGAGAGGGAGGGGGGGGAGGGAGGGGAGGGTAGGAGTGGAGGAAAGGGGGAGGAGATTAGAGGGGGGGGGAGAGGGAGGTAGGGGGGGTTAGGGAGAGAGAAAGGGGGGGAGGGTGGGGAGGGGAGAAAAGGGGGGATAGGGGAGGGGAGAGTTGGGGAGTAGGGGGGGGGTAGTGGAGAGGGGGAGAGGATTAGGGAGGAGGGGGGGGGGGGGGGGGTGGGTAGAAAGAGGGGTAGGAAGAGGGTAGAGAAGAGGAGAGGGGGGGAGGAGGCTGTGAGTGGGTAGGGCTGTATGCGGCGGCTTCAAAGAGAAACATTTTTCGTAAGTTAAAGTTATATCAATTTCAATAGGTCTTAAAGATTTCTGTTGCTTTTTTAATCCTTTTTATATCGTGTATATATATATATATATATATATATATATATATATATATATATATATATATATATATATATATATATATATATATATATATATAAGGCCAAATAATTAACCTAAATATTTTGCCATATAATCAATATTTGGACTGTTAAGTTTAATATTTTAAGATATGTCTTAAATCCGTTTGTTTCCTTACTTTCAGTTCGTGTTTGATCCCAATCAGCTGCCTTCGTGTATGTTCGTTCCTGGATTTACGGTGTTTGGAATACATATATGGTTACAAAATCACGAGGGACGTAGTATGAGAAACTGTATAGAATATAAATACACTAATTCATCCACACACGAAGAAAGATCTACCACATTCCAGCACAAATCAAAAACTCATTTAAATGCAATTTCAGCACAACGTGATAATCGCTCCATCTCTTTTTTCTTTTTTTGTTTCTTCTTTTGTTGTCTTCTTCGTATAACTTCTTTGTTGTTTTTTCTCGCTGTTCAACCACTTTTCTTTTTTTCTTGCTTTTTCTTTTTCTTTTTCCTTCCTTGACTGCTCGTTTCACTCCTAATATTTTGTGCTGTCTTTTCGCTCGTGCTGACTTCTATAGGTTTTCTTTTTTTCTCTGTTTTTTCTATTTCTTAGACGTTTTCGTTTATTTCTTCTCTCGTGAACGTTCTTTTCTTTGTTTTTGTCTCTTTGGTTTCTTTCTTCTTTTGTATTTTGTCGATCTCCTCTTTTCTTTTTTTTGCTTTTGTGGTTTTGTTTTAATTTACTTTTGCGCAACCTCGTCTCACTGCACCTTTTTTCTCTCGTTGTTCCTCTTGTGTGTTTGTGCTTGTTTTCTCTCTGCCTTTCTTTACTTCTTTCTTCTCTAATGATTCCTTTCTCTTCTTTCTCTCTTTTTTCTCTGCTTTTCTGTTTTTCTCTTCTATGGTTTTTGTTTTGTTTTTTTTCTGCTGCTTCTTCTTTTCTTTACTTTTTTCTGGCTTTTTTTTTTGTATTTTTTTCCTTCTCCTGCTTCTGTACTTGGCTTTATTTTCTTTGCGTGCTCACCTTCCTGTTTTAGTCTCCGGTTTGTTCTTCTATTTTTTCCTCTTTCTGTTCTTGCTTTTTTTTTGTTTTCTTGTATGTTTTTTTTACCTCGTTGTTTTTTCCGACCTTTCCTTGTCTGCTTCTTTTGTTCTACTCTCTTTGTTTTTAACTTTACTTTTCTGTTTTTAATCTTTTTTTTGCTTTTTTTTCTCTCCTTTTCATTTCTTTGTTTGTGTCCGCTCTTTTACTTTTTTTGCTGTTTACTTGTTTAGTTCGCTCTTTGTCTTTTCGTTTCGTCTTCTGCTCGTTCATTTCGTCTGTGTCTTTTTTTGTTCCCTTTGCTTCACTTTTTTTCAACTCATCTCTTTTCTTCTCTGATTTCTTTGACTTTTTGCCTTCCTTCGCGTCTCCGCTTGTTTTTCTCTACGGACACTTTTTCTGTTCCCCTGTTCTCTTTTTTCTTTTCCGTTTCTGATCTTCTTCTTTACTCTTCCTTCTCTGCGTCTTTTCTTTGTCTGTTTTTGTCTTTCTTCTCTTTGTACTTCTTCTTTTGTCCTCTTTTCGTTCTGTCGTCTTTTTTTTTCCCTCTATTTGTTTTGTTTCTGAGTCGCTCTTTTTTCCCGTTCACTTTTCTTTTTACGCTTCTCCAGTTTTTCCTGTCTTCGTTCCGGTTAGCTTGATGTTTTGTGGCTTTCGTCAACTTCGACTCTTCTTTTGCTTCAACTTGGTTTGTCCTCTTCCGCTACCTCGCTGCCGTGTTTTTTTTGTCGTTTTACTGTCTTTCAACTGCTGTGTGGTACTTGTGAGTTTATTGCTTTCGTTTCTTAACCCTTTCTCTTCTTTTTGTGTTTATTTCTCTTTTTTTTTCCTTCTTTTGTTGTCCTCTCCTTGCTTTCTCTTCTTCGTTTTCTGTTTTGATTTTTCTTCTACTCGCTGTCGGAGAATCGACGTTACTGTTTTATTTTTCTTTCCTCTTGTATTCTCTTCTTTTTTGTTCTTTTTTTCTCTTTTGTTTTTTGGTTTCTCCTTTTTCTTTTCTTCGTTCGTTTCTCTCTCTGCGCTTTTTCTTTCTGTCTCTACGTTTTTTCTGGCTCTTTTATGTCTTCTCTTGCTTTATCTGGTTTTTTTCCTCTTTTTTTCATCGTTTGCTTTTCTTCTCATCTTTTTTTACTTTAACTTTTAGTTTTTTTTTTTCTTGTCTTTTCAGCTTCTTTTTTTTTTTCCATTCTTTTCTCCATGTATCTCTGTACTTTACTTGATTTTTTTTTCTCCTTCTCCTGTTACTTCTTTTTCTTTTCTCGTCGTCTTCGTTTTTATCTCTTCTTTCGTTTCTATTCAACTTGTTGCTTCTTTCAAACTGTTTCTTTACTCTTTTTTTATTTCTGCTCTTCTGTTGTTTCTTTTCTCTTTCTTCTTTTTCTTCTCAGACCTTACTCTTCTCTTTTTCTTCTTCTTTTCGCGGTGCTTTTTTTTCTTAATCTCTCGTTTTTTTTTTTGTTTTTGTCTAGGTTTTGTGTTCTTTGCTTGTCTCTTTGTTCCGCTTTTTCTCCTGTGTTTCGCCCTCCGCTCTTTTGTTTTGTTTTTTTTTTTTTGTTTGTTTCTTTTTTTCTCTTATTTTCTCTCCTTTTTTCTTTTCCAACTATTCTCCTTGTTTTCTCTCTCTTTTTTTTTTTCTTTTATTTTCGTTTTTAGCTGTGTTCTCGTTGGTCTTTTGTCTGTGACTTCTTTTTTCAACTTTTGTTGTTCTTTCTTCTCTTCTCTTCTTTTTTCTTCTTTTCTTCTTTTCTTGTGGTGTATGTCTCTTATTGTGTCTTGTCTTGGTTTTGCTCTTTTGACCTTCTACGGTGCTTTTTTTACTTTTTTTTCTTTCCTGCTATTATTTCCCTTACGGTTGTCTTCTGGTTCTCTTTTCGCCTTCTTCTTTTAACTTTCTGTTTTCTCTGTCTTTCTTCTTGTTGTCTTTTTTGCCTTCTGCTTCTGGTTCTTTTCTTTCTTCTCTTTTTGTTTTTTTCCTCTGTTGTTTGTCCTTTGACTTCGTGTTCTTCTGTCCTGTACTCGTTTTCTTCTCTTGTTTGCTCTTTTCGTTTCGTTTGCTTTTCTTGCTTTGTTTTATTTCTGTTTTTCTTTTTGTCGTGTCTCTTGTTGTTGCTTTTTTTGGGTTTCTTATTTTTACTCTGTTGTCTCTCTGTTTTTTTACGCTTGCTTTTCTTTCTTCTCTATTCCTTTTCGTTCTATCTTGTTTTCTACGTTGTTTTTTTCTTCTCCTTATCCTTTTTTTGTACTTTTTCCTCTCTTTCTCTTCCAACGTACTATTTTTGTTCTCTTTTTCTGTTTACCTTCCTTTTCTTTCTTTTTATCTTTTTCTTTTTTTTTTTCCTTCTGCTCTCCGTTGTTCTCTTGAACTTCCTTTTGCTTTCTTGACTATTTTTTTCTTTTTAATCTTTTATCGCTTTTCGTTTTTTCTTCTTTTTGGTTGTGTTCTTTTTCGTTTTCTTCTTTCTGCGGTTACCTTTCGTTTTTGCTGTTTCGTACTCTACATTCCCTACGTGTTTTTTTTTAACTTCTTTCTTTTTGTCTGATTTTATTTCTCCTTTCGTTTGTGCTCTTCTTTTACTCCCCGTCTCTCTTTTTTTCTTTCTCTCTCTTGTTCTGTCTCATCTCGAACTTATATGTTTCCTTCTCCTCCTCTTGTCTCTTTGCCTTTCCGTTTCTTTTCGCTGCTCTTCTCTGTAGTTGTTTTTTACGTTTGGTTTCTCTTATTCTTCTTTCTCTCCTTGTTGTTTTCTCTTTTTTACTTTTTTTCTTTTTTTCGTTTACTTTTTTTCTCGTAGTCTACGTTCTTGCCACTCTCGCTTTTCTCTTGTGCTCTTTTGCTGTTCCTCTGAGTCTGGTTTGCTCTCTTTTCTTTTTGTGGCTTGTTTTCTGTTGTTATCTTGTTTTTTTTTGTTTAATTCTTTTTTATTCTCTCTTTTTTGTTTTTTCTTGTTTTGTTTTGTCCTTCTTTCTGTCGTGATCCTTGGTCTTTTTCTTTGAACTTCGCTTCCGCGTTTTCCTTTTTCTTCTTATTTGCTCTTTCTTGCTTAACTTTTTTTTTTCACTTTTTTTTTTTTTCTCTTTTTTTACTTTTTTCTGTCTTTTTTTTTTCTCTTTGCCTGCTTTTCGCGTCTTCTTTGTGTTTTCTTCGGGCTCGCCTTTCCTTTCTGTTCTTCTACTTTTTCTTTTTTTTTGCTTCGTTTCCAGTTATCTTTTTTGTTTTTCTTTTCTACCTTATCTCTGTCGTTTCTTGTACTTTCTTCCCAACGTGTTGCTTTTCTCTTTCCCCTTTCTCTTTGGTTCTGCCTTGTTGCTCTTTTTTTTTTGTTACTTTTTATTTGTTTTTTTTTGCTTCGTGTCGTTTCGATTTTCTGTTTTGTCGGTGCTTTTTTTTTGTTTTTCGTCTTCGCTATTCTTTGTCTTCCTTCTTTTTCTTATCTTTCTCGTTTCTTCTGTTATTGTCTTTTCTTTTTTCCTCTATTTTATCCTATTCTCTTATGTTGTCTTTGCTTTTCTGTTCTATGTGTCGTTGTGCTTTTTTCTCTCGCTTCCCAGTTCTATCGTCGCTTCCTGACTTGTTCTTCCGTGTATGCGTTTTTTGTTGTCCTTTGGTTTCTACTTCTTTTTGATTTTGCTTGTGTTTTGCTCCTCTCGTCGCTTTTTTCCGATCTCGGATTTGTTCTCTATCTTTTTTTTCTTCTTTCTTTTTTTGTACGTGTAGTTTCTATCCCTCTTTTCGTCCGCTAATTGTGTTTTGATTCGTGTTGTCTTTTGTGCTCGTTGCTCTTTTCCTTCCTTGTTCTTTTCGTTTCTGCGCTTGATTTGCTCGTGTTTTCTTTTTTCCTCGTTTCCTGTGTTTTCTTCTCTCTTTTGCTTTTCGGTGTACTGTTTCTCGTTTTTCTTACTTGTTCTCTTCTCGGTCTTTTCTCCCTCCTTCGTTATTTGTTTCTTTCTGTTGTGTTTTTACTTCGTTGTTTTGTTTTACCTCTTTTTAACTACTCCCCCCCCCCCCCCCCCCCCGCCCCCCCCCTTTTCTTTTTTTCTCCTTCTTTTACGTTGATTTCAACTTGAACTTTTTTTTCTTTTTTTTTTGTTTTTTGTTCTTTGCTCTCTGTTTTCAACTTTTTCTTTTTTTCTGTCTTTTCCTTTGACTGCGTTGGTTTCTGTTCTGTGTCTTTTCTCTCGTTCTTTTTTCTTTTCTCTTTCTTCGTCTCTTTTATGCCTTTTTTTTTTTTTTTTTTTTTGTATCTTTTTTATCTCTTTTACTTTGTTCTCTTATTGCTTCTTTCCCTATTTTACTCCCTTCAACCTTCCTCTTTTGTTTTTTTGTTGTCCTGTACGTATTACGACCTTCCTTCTAGTTCTGTGATCCCCATTCTCTCTACTCTTCGTCTTCTGTTTCTTTTTTTTGACTACTTATCAGCTCTTACTGTTTTCTCTTGTTTTTCTTTCCGTGTTTGCCTCTTGCTTCTACGTTTTTTCGTATTGTTTATCCGCTGTTTTTTTTTTTTTGCTTTTCTAATCTTTGTATTTGGTTTTCGTCGTTCTGCTTCGTTTTGGCAACTCTATTTTTTAGAGTGTTATTTTTTTGTTTTCTCTTTTGTACTTGTCTTATTTCGTTCTTACTTGTTTTTCTGTCGTCGTCGTTTTTTTTTTCTCTCCGGTCTACGTTGTGTTATCCGTTCTTGTTTTCTCTTCTGTGTTCTTTGGTTTTTTCTTCTTGCTTTTTCTGTCGTCTCCTTTTTTCGCTTTCGCTGTGTCGTTTTCTTTTGTCCTTTTTTTTTCCGTCTTTTTTCTCTTGTACCTTTTTAGTACTTCTTCTTTTGTTCTCTTGTTTTTCCGTCTTCTACCTTTAATTGCTTCTAGCTCTTTTTTTTTTACTTTTTGTTCTGCTCTGTTCTTTTTTGTGTTTTTACTGCGGTCTCTCTGTTCTTTTTTTTGTTATGGTTGTCTCTTTTTCTCTGTTTTTCCTCTTTCTTCTTCTTTCTCTGTTATATCTGTTAACTTTTTCCTTTTTCTTTGTCTTCTAATTTTAGAACTATCTTTGTTTTTCTTTTATCTTTCTTACTACCTATTCTTTTTTTGGTTTAATCCTTTGTTGTTTCTTTTCTCCTGGTCTTGTGTTCCCTTGTTTTCCTTCTCTTTTTGTTCTTCTCGTTTGTTTTTTTCTTTTCTTATTTCTCTTCTCTTATCTTTTCGCCTTTTCTTTTCTTTTGGTGTGTTGTGCTTATCCTCCTTCGTTTTTTCTTGTCTGCTTTTCTCTTTGTTGTTCGTTTCTCTTTTTTCTCTGGCGTTCCTCGTTTTTGTTCTTCGTTTTCTTTACTTTTTCTACTTCTTTGTTCTGTGTGTTTCTTATTTTCTTTCTTTTTGTTGCGTGCCTTTGCTTCTTTTTCGTTCTTGCTATTGTTTTTTGTTTTTATCTCTACTTCCTTTGTTACCTACGTTGTTTTTTCTGCTGTTCTGTCCTGTTCCCTTTCTCTTTTTTTTGTTTTTCCTTATTCCCTGCTAACTTTCTGGTCCTTTCTTTTTTTACTTTTTGTTTTTTTCCTCCTCTCTTTTTTTTTTCTGTCTTCCTTATTCCCTCTTTTTTTTTCCTTTTGTTACTGTTTCGTTCCTTCGTTGCCTTTTTTTCTTCCCGCAACTTTGCTTTCTTGCCTACCTTTTTTTCTGCTGTTTTCTTTACTCCGTTTCTTTGGCTCTTTATTACTTTCTCTCTTTTTTTTTCTTTTTCTCGTTTTATTTTTCTCGCTGTGTTACTTCGTCTTTGTTTTTTTATTTTGTTCTCTTACTTTACTTCCCACTCTTTTTTCCTGCGATTTCGTTGTGTCGTTTTACTTCCTTGATTCTTTCAACCTTGTCTTAGTTTGTTCTCTTCTTGTTATCTTGCTTTTGTCTCACCTTCCTTCGTCTTCCCGGTATTTCTCTTTTTTTGCTTTTTCTTCCTTTCGCTGTTTTGTTTTTTTCTGTTTTGAACTTGTTTTTCTCTTTCTTATCTCTGTCGTTTCTCTCCTTTTTTTGTTTCTCTTTTTCTTTGGTTGTTTTTTTACGCTTCTTTCTTCTTCCTTCGTGTTAAACTACCTTTTTTGTTGTTTTTCTCTTTCTTCTCTCTTTCTTTTTTGCTCTTTCTCCTTTGCATGGCTTCTTTTCTGTTCTTTTACGTTTCTAACCTCCTTTTTGAACTAATCCTTCTTCTGCTACTTGTGCTACTTTTTTTTTTCTTTCTTTCTTCTTCTGCTTTTCTTTTTACTTTACTGTCTTTTCTTCCCTTTGTTTTTTTCTTTCTTTTACTTTCTCAACTGCCTTCGTTCTGGCTTACGTCCTTCTATTCGCTAACTTTTTTGATCGGTTGGCGTTGTGCTGTGGGTACTGCGTCTGCAACCGGTGCATTGCTTTTGTTTTCTGTGTTTGTTCTCTTTTTTCTCTCTCTCTTATTTTTTTCTTCATTTTTTTTTCGTTTTCTTTTCTTTGTCTTCTCCCCGTTTCGGTGGGTTTATTCGCTGTATTGTCTTTTTCTTCTCACTAACTTTTTTCTTCTTGTCTTTGTTGTTGTTCTCCTTTCTCTCTTTTATTGTTTCTTTCCTTTCCCCTTTCTTTTTGCTTTTTTCTTCGGCTTTTCTTTACTCTCGTCTTTTTCTTATTCTTGCTTTCCATGTCGTATCCTCGTTTTTCAACTCTTTGTTGGTTTTATCTATGTTTTTTCTAACTTCTTTCTTTGCCTTTTTTTTTTTTTCTCTTATTCCTTTCTCTCCTCTTTGCTTTCTTTTTTCTTTTTATTTGCTTTTTTTTTTTTTCTCTTGCTTTCTTGTGCGTCTTCTCTTTTCTTTCGCTCTTGCTTTTCCTCTTTTTTTTGTGTTGTCCTTGTTCTTTCCTTTCGCTTTTTCTCTTTCTTTTCTTTTCCTGGTTACGTGTTGAGTGTGGTTGCTGTCTTGTTGTGTTTTCTTCTTGTTCCTCTTCTCGTTTTCTTTCGCTTTCTTTGATTCCGCCTTGTGTCCTTTGGATTTGTTTTCGTTTCGTGTTCTGTTTTTTTTCTCTGCTCTTACTCCTTTCTTACCCCTCTTCTTAGTCTCCGTCCTTTTGTTCTTTCTGCTGTCGTTAACTTGTTTTCCCGTGTACTACTCGATTGTTCTTTTCCCGTTTCTTGTAACTTTACTTTCTTTGACCTTCTCTCTTCTTCTTTCTTTCTCTAGTCTTTGCCTACTTCTTGTTTTGAACAGTTCCGGTTTACTTATACTTTTGCTTCAGCTTTCTATTTCTTTCCTTTTACTTTAACCCTTTCTTGTCTTTGCCTTCTTTTTTTATTCTTTCCCTCGTTCTTTCTACTTTTGTCTTTTTTGTTTCCTATTTTTACTTCACTTTGCTCTTACCTTTCAACTGTTCTTCTTCTCGTTGTTCGGTTTTTCTTTTACTTTGCTCTTGTTTTTCAGTTTTGTTAGCTCTGTTGTCTGGTTCTTCTGTCTTTTTTTTCCGCTCTTATCTCTGATTTTCTTTTTTTTTTTCTTTTCTTCTTTGTCTCTTTCCTTTTTTTCTTTCTATTTTTTCGTGGTTTCTCTTTTCGTTGTTTTTCTGCGTATTCTGTTTTTTGCTTTTTCTTTTCGTCTTGTCCTTTACTGCCTCGTTTTCTTTTTTTTTTGTTTATCTTCCTGCGTCTTTTGTCGTGTTTTCAAACTTCTTTTTCACTTTTTTTTTTCTTCTTTTGCTCCTTTTTTTTTTTTTTTTTTTTTTACTTTTCTTCTCTTTCTCTTGTTTACTTCTTTGCTCTTTTTTATCCTCCTTTTTTTTCTACTTTTTCATTTCTTTTTCGTTTGAGGTTCTTCTTTCCTGTCCTCTTCTTCTTTACTTGTTGTTCCTCTGTTTGGTTTTTGCTTTTTTTTGAGCTTTCTTCTTTTACCTTTTTCTTCCGTTTTCTCTTTTTGTTTTGCTTTTTTTTTTCTCTTTCTCTGTCCGGTCTTTCTTTGTGGTTTTTTGTGCTCTTTCTCTTTTTTCTTGTCTATTTTTTACTATTTTGTTTTCTGTTGTCGTGTTTTCTTCTTCTTTCTTGTCTGCTTCTTTTTGGGCTTTGTAGTTGTTTTTTTCATAGGTGCGTTTGTCAACGATTACCTCTCGCCTTTTTTTTGCTTTTCAAACCCTCATCTTCTATTGTTCGTTTTCTTGTTTCTCTCTCCTTATATTTTTTCTTTTTCTGTCTTGTGCTCGCTGTGGTCTTTGTATTTTACTCTTATCGTTGTCTTCTACTTTCGAACGTATTCTTTTTTGCTTTGCTTTTTTTGTTTTTGTATCTTTTTTTCTCTTTTTTTTTTTCTTTTTCTCTTTTTTTTTCTTGTTTCTCGCTTTTGTTGTTCTCCTTTTCTCATTTTTATTCTTTTCTTTGCTTCCTTTGTCTTCTTTTCTTTTTGTTTTTCGTTTACGTGTCCTTCTCTTCTTTTTTCGTTTTTTTCTTTTGTTTTTTATCTTTTTTCTCTCTTTTTTATTTGCCTTTATCTTTTTTGTTTTATGGTTTTCTTTTATTTTACTTAGCTTTACTTTTTCTCCTCTCTTTCGTTTCATTTTTCCTTTTTGCTCCTTGCTGTTTTGTCTTTTCGTTTCTCTTTTCTTTCTCTTATTTTTTTATTTTAGCTTCGTTCTTTTTCTTTTCTGTGTTTTTTCCGTTGTTGTCTTGTCTTTTTTTTCCTTCTTTTCCTATTTCTTTGTGGTTTTTTTTCTCTTCTTCTTTCTTTTCGTTTGAACTTTTTTTTTCTTTTTCTTCTCTCTTTTTATTTCCCCTCTACTTTTCTCCTGTTTATGTTCTCTTTTGTTTTTTCTCTAACTTCTTTTTTTCTTTTTCTGCTTTTTTCGTCTGACGTCTGTTTTTTACTTTTTGTGTTTTTTGTCTTTTTCTTTTTCTTTTTTGGGTTTTTTTCTCCTTTTTTCTTGTTTTTGCCCTTCTTTGCGCTTCTTCTGTTTTCTTCTTTGCTGTGCTTTTTTGTTGGTCTCTCTGGTTCTATGTCCTTCGCTGTGCTGTACTTCCTCGTGATTCTCTATTTCTTAACTTTCTTTTTTTCTTTCTGTGCTTCTACTCTTCCTTTTCCTCGCTTTTTTTGGGTTTTTCTTTTATGCCTCTTCTACTTTTCGTTGTTTCTCTTCTATTCTCTTTTTTTTCCTTTTTTTTTTCTTTTGTTGCGTTTCTCTTTTTCTCTTCCTTTTTTCTCTTTTCTTTCCTTTTCCTTTGTGCGTGTTTTTCTTCTTGTTTTTGTTTTCCCAACTCCTCTCTCTTACTTCTGTCGTAGTCTGTTCTCTACTTGTTCTCTCTTTTTTTTTTCTTTTTATTTACCTACTGGACCGCTTGCTTTCTTTTTCTTTTTTTTTTCGGTACTTCTATACTTCTTCTAGTTCTTTTTGTTCGTTCTCCCTTATTTGATTGCCTCTGTCTCACTTTTTTTTCCTTTTGTTCTTTTCCTTTCCCTCTTTATTTTCTTTCTTTGTACTCTTTAACTTCCCTTTCTCTGTTGTGACCTTTTCCTTTTTCGCTGCCGTCTTCTTCTCTGTTCTCTTCTTTTCTCTAGACTTTTTTTATTCATTCTTCTTTCCTTTTTTATTCTTTCTTTGTCTTTCTCTGATCTTCTATTGTGGCTGTGTTTTCATGTTTGCTGTTTTTTTCTTTTTTTTTCTCTTCGTTTTGTGTTTTGTTAATCGTGTTTTTCTTTGGATTCTTTTTGTCTTACTCTTATTTTTTCTTTGTCGACTTTTTCTTTCTTTTTTCTGTTTTTTTTTTTGTTCTTCCTTCCTTCTCCTTTTCCGTAGCTTTTTTCTTTTTTTTTTTTTGTCCTTCCTTTGCTACTTCGCTTCCTTCCTATTTTGTTTTTCTCTTCTTTTTCTTTTCCCTTTTTTTCTAACTTGTTCACTTGTTCTTGTTTTTCTTTGGTGCGCCCTTCTTTTTGTTCTTTTGGTCTTTCTTTTATTTACTTTTTTTTCTTCCCTCGTTTTTCTTTTTCCCATATTTTTCCTACGTCTCTTCGTTTATTTGTCCCTTCTTTCTATTTCTTGTTTGCTTTCCTTTTTTCTGTTCTCTCTGTCTCCTTTTGTTCGTTTTTATTTTTTTTCTTCTTTTTCTTTTCATCTTTTCTGTGTTTGCCTTTTCTCTCTTTCTGCGGATTTCATTTTTTTTTTTTCTCTTCTTCCTTGTTGCTTTCTTTCTTTATATCTTTTGTTTTTTTTTCGTGTTCCTCGTTTCTGTGCTTCAAGCGTGCTTTCTTTTAGCGTGCCTCCTGTACTTCGTGTTCTCTTTCTTTTTTTTACTTTTGTTTTCTTCTCTTTTTCTTTTTTCTCCGTACTTCTTTTTCTCGTTACTGTTTTCCTTTTCGCTCCTTTCGTTTCTCTCTCCTTTTTTTCGTGTGTTGTCCTTTGTGCTCTTTCCTCTACTTCTTTTTTCTACTTTTTTTGTTTTGTTCCGTATGCTTCTTTGTTTTTTTGTGCTTTTTTATCGTTTTTTTTCTTTTTTTGTTTACTCTAACTCTCCTTCTCCTCTTTCTTGTCTGTTTATCTCCTTTTGTTTTTTTTGTTTCGTCTTTCCTAGCTTCTTATTTTCGTTCCTTTGTTCGTTTCACTTTTGTTTTTCTTTTTTTTCTCTTTGTACTTTTTTATATTCCTTGAACAGGGTGCTCTCCATTTTTTCTTTTTCCCGTTTGTTGCTCTACGTCAATTTGTTGCCTACTGCGTGTGTCTTTGTTCTTAACTCTCTTGTTCCCGTTTTTTTAGTTCTTTGCCTTCTTGGTGTTTACGTCTTTCTTTCTCTTTTGCTTTTGTCTTTTGTGATATCAGGCTTTTCTTTTTCTTCAACTGTTTTTTTCTTTCCCCTCTTCATCTTTTTTTACACTCCTTTTTTTCTCTTCTTTGGGTTTGTCTCTTGCTTTATTTTTGTTCTTCTTTCGCTTCTTTTTGCTTTCTTTTTTTTCTCTGTTTTTTTCCTGTGTCGTTGTTTTTCTCGTCTTTTTTTTCCGTTTTCTTTCTGTCTCTTTTGTAACTTTTCTTTTCTTCTTTTTTCTACCCTTTTCTTTCTTCTTCGGTCTTTTTTTTGCTTTTTTGTTCCGTGCGTCTTTCTCTTTTTCTCTCTTTCTCTTATTTTTTTTGTTCTTCGTTTTCAACCTATCGTCTGTGGTCTTAACTTTTTTCACTTTTCTTGTCCTTCTCTCTTCGTCTCTTTTTTGATCTCCGTGTTGTTATCTACACGTTGTGGAGACTTGTTTTTTTGTTCGCTGTACCTTCTTTCTTTTTGCCTGTTTTCTTTTTCCTTTTCTTTTTTTATTCTTTCTTCTTTGTGTATTTTTTCTCTTATTTTTATTCTTCTTTTTATTTCTTTTTTGTTGTTTTTTATTTTATTCTTTTCTCCTTCTTCTTTTCTTCTCTATACTTTTGTTCTCTGTCTTCTTCGTTTCTCGTACCTTTGTCTACATTTTATACTTTTCTCTTTTCTTCTCCTACTTCCTCCCTTTTTCATCTTTTTTTTTTCTTTTTTCTTCCCGTTTTCGTCGGGCGTCTGCTTGCGGTTTTTTTACCTTTTGCTTTTTTTTTTATCCGTCTCGGTTCGAAGTTGTCTCTTTGTTCTTTTTCTGTTCTTTGCCCGTTTTTTTGTTTTCGGTCTTTACTTTTTTTTACTCGTTTACTAACTTCTTCGTGTATGTAGCTCTGCTTTCTCCTTTATTTCCCCTTCGTTTCTTTGTCCGTCTCTTTCTCCTTTTTTTACTCTTCTTTTTTTTCTTTGTTTTTTCCTTCTCTTTCTCCTTTTTTTTTACTCTTTTGTCTTTCTTTTTTGTTAACGTTTTGTGCTTTGTCTCTCGGTTTTGCCTTTAACGCTTCTGTTATTCTTCTTACTCTCTGCTGTCTTCGCTCTCCTTTATTATGCCTTTGTATGTCTTTGTCCTGTCTGTTTTTTTTCTTTTCTCTCTTCTTTTCTCCGTTTGTTTCTCTATCTTTCTACTTTTTTCTACTCGTTGTTCTCACTTTCCGCTTTAGCTCTACCTTCTTTTTTTTCCTTTTCTCTTACGCGTTCCTTCCCTTTCTCTCTCTGCTTTTTTCTCGTGTCTTTGTCTTTCTGTTGTTCTTTGTTTTCTGATCTTGTCTTTGTGTCTGTTGTACCTTTTTCTTTCTTGCTTGTATACTCTTTTCATCAACTCCTTCTCCCCCTTTTTCTTTTTTTCCTTCGTGTTCTCTCCTAGGTGCTGTTTAACTTTCTCTCGCTGTGTCCCTTTTGGCGTTTTCGGGCTCTGTTTTCTCGCTTCTGTTTCTTTTTCTTTCTTCGGACTTTACGTTGTCGGCTTTACTGCTCTTTTTTTCTTTTTTTTTTAATTTTCTCTTGTTTTTCATCTCTTATTCTCTCTGTTTTCCTTTTTCCTCCTTTCGTCTCTTCACTTTTTCGGTTCTGGCTCCCCTGTTTTTCTCTGTCCTTTCTTTTCTCAGTCTTTCATTTCTTACTTTGTTTTTCTTCCGTCTCTGCTGTTTATTTTCTTTTCTTCGTCGTGCTCATACTCTTACGTTTCTTTCTTTTCGTTTCATCTTTTGTCTTTTGTTTTGCGCCTTCGTTTTTTTTTGCTCTTCTTTCTTTGTCTTTTTTTTTAAGTTGTTTTTGCGGTCTTTTCCCTGTTCTTGTTTTTTGTGTTGGTTCTTGCTCGTTTTCTTTTTTGTCTTTCGTTCTAGTATTGTGTTTTTCTGGTCTGCGTGTTGTTCCGTTAACTGTGTTCAACCCATTGCTATCTCCTGCTTTCTCGCTCTTTTTTTAATGCTCTTCCTCTCTCTGTTTCTCTCCTGTTTTGCTTTTTTTTTGTTCGTTCTCTTTCCGTTTCTTTTACTTTTCCTGTCCTATTTTTTCTTTTTTTTTGTTTTGGCTTTCGTTTGTGTCTTACTCCCATGTCTTTCTTCGGTTGTTTGGTCTTCGGGGGTTTGTCTTTGTTCTTATTGTTACGTCTTTTTCTTTTTAGTCCTGCTTCCGTTTTTCTTCTTTCTCTTTTTTAACTTTTTGTCTTCACTTTTATTCTTCTCTTTGTTTCCACTGGTTTCTTTCTACTTTGTTCTCTCTTTTTCTTTTTTCCTTCGTAACCTTTCCTTCTCTTCTTCCGTGGTTTTTCCAACGTTCTGCGTTCTCTTGCTCTTTCCGATGTTCTTTCTTACGCGTTTCTTTTATTTTTTGTTTATTCGTTTTTGCTTTTATGTTCTTCCGAACTTTTCTTCCCTTCTTTTCTTATATCTTCTTTTGTCTATTCTTTCTTCTTTTTCTTGCCGCTTTCTTCTTTTTGTCTTCTGCTCTGTTATTCTGTGTCCTTTTCTCGTCTTCTCTTTCTCTCCTCCCCCTCCTTGCGCGTTCTTCGCTTTGGCTTGTGATGTTTCTTTGTTTTTTGGTCATTTTTCTTTCTCGTTTTTTTCTTATTCTTGTTGTATCGTTTCTGTTCTTTTTTCTGCTTTTTTTTCTTTCTTTTTTTTTTTTTTTTTTATTTCTCTTTCTTTTCTTTGTTTTTTTTTTTTATTCTTTTTGTGTTTCTTGCTCTTACTCTTTTCTGTCCTATACGTGCTTTACTTTTTATATTCTTCTTTTCTTTCGTTTTTTTCTTGCTTGTTTAACTTTCTTCTGGTGTTCTTTTGTTTTACTTTTTCTTTCGTGATTTACTTGTACTCGTTTTTCTTTTGTTACTTTTTTTCTTCTTTCATTGTGGTTTTTTCTTTTTTTTTTTCCTTTCGTTTTTCTCTCTTTCTTTTCGCTTCCCTTTACTTTGATTTTTATTTCTCTTTTTTGTTTCTTTCTCTCTTTTTGTTTTGGTACTTTTACTCTCTCTCTTACTAACTTCGCTTTTCTTTTTTTTTTCCTCTTCTTGTGTTCTGACTCTCTGCCCTCTCGGGCCTGCTGGTTGTGCTGTTGTTATTTACTTCTTTACGTCTTGTTCTTGTGCCTCTTCTTTTCTTTTCTCGTCTTTCCTTTTCTCTTGTTCTTACTCTCGGTTATCTTCTTCTTTTTAACTCGTCGTTGTTGTGTTTTATCCGCTACTATTATTGTCTTCTTTTTTTTGATCTTTCTTACTGCTGTGTATTTTTTTAGGTCTTTTTTTTATTTTTGTTGTTTTTGATTCTTTTTTTTTCTTTTATCTTTGCTTCTTCTTTCTTTTGTTTCTTTCACTTTTAACTTTTTGTTTTGTGGTTCCGTTGTCGCTGACTCCGTTCTTTCTGCTCTCTCTTCTTCTTTATTTTTTTTATCTCTGTACGTTTTCGTGTCTTGTTGTTTCTTACATTTTTCTTTTTTTTGTTTTCTTGCTCTTTATCTTTCTTCTATCTTATTTTTTTTCGTCTCTTGGGTTGGCATTCTTTTTTGCCGTTTTCTTGTTAACGTGTTCTAATTGTGTTATTCTCGTGCGTTTGTTCTTTTTTTTTTTTCTTTTTTTCTCTCCTGCTTACTTCGTACCTTTTTTTTCGTATTCTTTTTTTACTGCTCTTGCTCTTAGTATTGCTTTTTTCTTTTTTCTTCTCTTTCTCTGTAGTTTTTTTTCTGTGTTTCACTTTTCTGCCTTTCTTTTTTACTTCTCGCTTCTACGTCTTCTCTCTTTACTATCTTTTTTTTTTTGCTTTTCTCTTTCATTCTTTCTCTTCCTTCTCCGTTCCTCCAACACTTTTTTCTTTTTGTTTTTGTTTTTTTTTTAGTACCTGGTTCTTTTTTTGTTTTTTCTCCTCTATTTCTTCTACCGTTCTTTCTCGTTCTGTCTTTCTTTTTCTTTTCGCTTTTTGCGCTTATTCTCTTTTCTTTTTTGTAACGTTTTTCTCGCTTTTGTTTTCTTTTTCTCTTTTTTTTTTTCTGTTTTCTTGTCTTCGGTCTGGTTTTTTTCCTTTTTTCTTTTCTTTTCTGCCTTTCTTCTTCTTTCTGCTTTACCTCGGCTTTACTCCTTTTTCGTTAATCTTGTCGGCTGATCTCTCGTGTTCTTTTCCCTTCGTTTTTTTGCTGTACCTGGCTTTGGTTTTTTCTCTTCCTTGTCTTCTTCTCTTTCAACAGTTCTTACTGTTTATTTACTTATTCGCTTTTTTCTATCTATTTTGCTTTCGCTGGTTTTCGTTGTCGTCCGCTCCATGTTTCATTCTAATTTTCTTTCTTGTATCTGTTTTTTTTCTGTCTTCGTTCTTAGTCTTTCTCTACTTTGGTCTTTCTCTCTGTTCTTCTTCAGTTTTTCTTTTTTTTTCTTTTTTCGCTTTTTTTTTTTTCTCTACTCTTGTTTCTTTTTGGGTCCCTGCTTCCTGTAGTGGCCTCTGCTTGCTTTGTTGTCTTGCTTTCTCTTTTTTGTCCCTCTGTTTTTTTTCTGTTCTTTTGTTAGCTTGTGTTTTTTCTGCCTTTTTCTCTCTTTTCTTACCCTCCTCTTTTTACCGTCTTTTTTTATCAATCTGTCTTTGTTCTACTCTCTGTTTATAGTCCTCCTCTATTTCTTTGTCGTTTTTTGTCAACTCTTCCTTCCTTTTGTTTTCCTTATGCTTTTTCTTATTTTACTTTGTTTTCACTTGTCTTTTCCTTTCGTTTGTACTCTTTTTTAACGTTTTTCATTTTTTCTCTGTTTTTTTCTGTTCTTTGCTTGTTTGTCCTATTCTTCTCCTTGTTTCTCTTATGTTCTCTTGTAACGGTTCTTTCTTTCGGTTGCTCTTCGGTTCTGTCTCTTTTACTTTTGTTTTGTGTTTCTCTATTTGCTTGTTTGGTATTTCTCTTCTTCTCTTTCTTTGTTTTTTCTTTTTATTCTCTTACTTTTTCAATCTTTTTCTTCTCTCTAGTTTTCTTCTTTTTACACTTTCCTCTTTTTTTTTGTCTCGTTTCTTGCTTTCTTCTTTTGCTTTAGTTTCTTCCTTCTTTTTTCTTTTCGTTCTGCTTTCGTCTGGTCTTTCCCTTTTTTCCTATTTTATTTCTTGGTACTTTGGTTGTTGCTTTTTTTTTTCCATGTGCGGTACTATTCTCTCGATTAAAAATAAACCGACAGCTTTTTTGTTTTCTGTCATCTTTGTGTTGTTTTCTCTTTCTCCTTTTCTCTCACTCTTCACGGCTTATT
This sequence comes from Atrina japonica, assembly GCA_030159075.1. Taxonomy (NCBI): domain Eukaryota; kingdom Metazoa; phylum Mollusca; class Bivalvia; order Pterioida; family Pinnidae; genus Atrina; species Atrina japonica. Next base: position 237,426 of record BROG01000303.1, read on the forward strand.
TTCTCTTCTCTCTCTTGCTCTTGTCTTCTCTCTTTTTTTACTTATTTTACTCTTAGTCTTCACTTACTTTTCTTTTTTTCAACTACGTTTCTTCTCCTCTTTTCTTTTTTCTTTCTTTTTTCCTCGTTCTCTTTTTTGTATTGTCCTTTCTTTTTTGCGTCTGTGTTCGTTTTTTTCTTCTCCTTTCCATCAGTTTTAATGTCCTTTGTTCTTTTTGTTTAACTACGTGTTTTTTTTTCTTCGTGACTTTTTCTCCTTACTCTTGGACTGGTTGTTCCTTCTTCCCTTTGTTGTTTCTGTATCTTCTTCTTTCTAACCTTTTCTTTTCTTTTTTCTATTACTCTTATTTTTTCCTTTTTGCCTCTTTTTTTTGTTTTTCTTCTTTTCTTTTTGTTTTTTTTCTTTTTTCTTTCTTTTTTGCGAATCCTTGTTCTATGTTCTTCATGTCTTTTTTTCGTTTTCTTTCTTTTACCTCTTTCTCTGTTTTTCCTTTTTGGTTGTCTTTGCTTTCGTGTTTTTCTTTCGTTCTCGTGTCTTTTTCTCTCTCATTTTTTCTTCTTCGTTGTTGTTTTCTTTTGCTTATCTTTCCTTTGTATTTTTTTGCTTGGCGTTCTTTTTTTTCTTTGTGCCTTTCTTTTTTCTTTTGTCTTTTTTGTTTTTCTTTTTTATTGTTTAACTGCTCTTTTCTCGTTGCTCTGTTCTTTGTTTGTAACTTTTCTGTCTTTTGTCTTTTATTTTCTTTCTTTTGTGTCTATGTGTTCGTTTCTTCTTTTCTCTATGTGTTTCTCTGTTTTCATCCTACCTTCTGTCTCTTTCTTCGTTTTTCTTTTTTCTCTTTCTTTCTGTTGCTTTGTATCCTTCTCTTTTTGTTCTTTCCTTTGTTTTTTTATTTACTTACCGTTACTGTCATCTTTACTTTCGGCTTCTCTTTTTCTCTTTCTTGTCTCTTTCTCCGTTTTTTCGGCTACTTCCTCTCTTCCTTCTTCTGTGCTCTCTGCTTTTTGGCTTTTTTCGTTCCGTATTCGTGTGTCTCATGATGTTTTTCCGACTGCTGTTTTTTCTACGTTACTTGTTTCATCGCTCTTTGCTTTTCTTTTTCTTTTTTGTTCCTTTCTTTTTGGCAACTTTCTCTTTTTCCCTCTCTGGTCTCTCTTCTTCTCCTTGCTTCTGTTTTTTTTTTGATCTTTCTTTTCCTTCTTGCCTTCTTTTGTTGTTTTAGTCTCTACCGCCTTTCTCTCTGCTTTGGCTTTTTTCGTTGTTTTTTTTTTGTCTCGTTTTCCTCTTTTACTTTTGTTTCTCTTTGTTTCTATTTTCTTCTATTTTTACTTCTCTTCGTTAGCGCTTGATTCCTTTTCTTTTTTTTTTGTTTTATTCTCTTCTGTCTTTTCTGGGTTGGTTGCGCTTCGGTACCTTGTGTTTTTCCGTCTTTCCGTTTTCTCTTCTATCTGTTTTTTCTTTCTCTCTCTTCTTTTTTTTTTGTCTCTTGTCTTTTCTTTTACTTTTTCTTTTTTTTTTGGTTTGATTCTAACTTTTTTCTTTTGTTCTCTTACTCTCTTTTCGTATTTGCTATTGTGTGTTTGGGCGTAACGCTCTTGTTTTTTTGTTCGAACCCCGTCTCTTTTCTTCTCTGTATTCCTTTACTTGTTCTTCTCTTGCTTCGTTCTTTTATTCTCAACCTTTTTTCTTGTCTTCGAACTCTTCTCTTTTGATTTTTCGTTTGTTTTACTTCTTGTCTCTCTGCTTTTTTATCTGTTTTCGTCTCTCTTCTTTTTCTTCCTGCTGTTTCTTTTTGTTTTCTTTTGTTTCTTTTCTCTTACGCTTTTTTCTTACTCTTTTTTGTTTTTTTGTTTTTCTCTTTATTCTTTTTTCTTTTGTGATTTTACTGTCCCTTCTCTCTTTTCGTGTTTTTGTCGTTTTCTTTTTGTTGTGTTTTTTTTCTTTTTTCTCTTTTTTCTTTGCTTTTCCGTTTTGCTGCTTTTTCTTGCGTCTATCCTTTGTGCTTTTTCTTTTCTATTACCCTTTTTCTTTTTATTTTTGTTTTCGCCCCCCCCCCCCTGTCCGGTGCGCTTTTTTTTTTTCGTCTTTTCTTTGTCTTTTGTCTCTTCTTACCGTTCTTTTGTGTTTTGTTTGTTCTTGTTTCAAACTTTTTTTTTACACTCTTTGTCTTCTCCGGTTTCGTCTTCTTACTCCGTCTCTTGTGCATGTTCGGTTTACTCGTTTTAACTTCGGGTTCGTTCTCTCCCCCTTTTTTTCTTTTCTAACTTGTAACTTCTCTAAATTTTTTTTACCTTGTTCTTGTCTTTTTTTCTTTTCTTAGTGTGTTTTGTTGTTCTTTTCTTCTTTTGTCTGTGTCTAACTTTTTCTCCTTTCTCTTCTCTTTGTTTGTTCTCTTTCTTTTTTTTTTTCCTTTCTTACTTATTTGGTTCTTTGTCCTTTCTCGTTTTCTCTCTATTGTTTTTCTTGCTTTGCTTACTTTCTTTTCTTTCTCTTCTTTGTCTTTTTGTGTTTTTGTCTTTTTTTTTTTCTTTTTCTTGTTCTTTTTTTGTTTTCTATTTTTCTTTTTTTCTTCTCTTTTACTTTTTGGTTTTTGTCTTTTCTTGCTCTCCGAGTTGTCGCTCTTCTTTCTTCTCACTCCTGTTTTCTTTGCCTCTTTTTCTTCCTCTTTTTTTGTTGTTCGTCAGTCTTCTTTTTCGTCTCTTGATTTCTTTTTTCGTTCTCTACTTTACTCTTTCTTCTCTTCTTGCGCTCTCTTTCTGTGCTTCTTTCTCTACTACTGGTTTCTTGTTTTGTTCTCTTTCTTTTCTTTGGTATTATTTTCTTTTCTGCCCCCGTCTTTATACTCTCTCTCTACTCTCTTTTATTTCTCATCCTACTTGTTCGTTCTTTTTTCTCGATTTTTTACTTTTTCCTCGTTATTATATTTGTTTGTCTTTTTGCTGTGCCTGTTTTTTTTCTTTCTGGTTTTATTTTTCTTCTCTACTTACTTTCTCTTTCTTTTCTTTGTTGCCTTTTTTGCTTTTGTTTTTCCTTTCTTTGTTTTTTTTGGATGGTCTTTTTTTTTTTGTCTTCTCCTTTTTGTTTTTTTTTTGCTTATTTTTTTTTTTCTCTGTGTTTACTTCTGCTTCTTCTTTTGTTCTCTTTCTCTCGATTTTCTTTTTGTTTCCTTTCGTTTCAAATTTCTTAACTTTCTTATTTGTTTTCTTCTTTCTGCTCTATCCTTCTTTTTTTGTTGTTTTTCTCTGGTTTCTTTTTTTTCTTTTCTGCTTCCTTCTGTCCTTTCTCTCTCTTCCGCCACTTTTTTTGTGACCGGTCTTTCTTTCTTTGTCTTTTTTGTTTGTTCCTTCTGGTTTCGTTTTTGTTTCTCTCTTTTCTATTTTTTTTCTACTTTTTCGTTTTTCAACTTACTCTTCTTTCTTTTTTCTTGGTTGTCTTCTTTTGTTTTGTTTTGACTTGTTTTGTTCTGTTTCAGTTTCTTTTTTCTTCTCTTTTTCTTCTTGCTTTTCTCTCTTCTCTTTCTTTTCTCGTTCTTTTTCGTTCTTCTTCTTTTCTCCCCTTTTTTCCTGTTCTTTCTTATTCTTACTCTGTTTTCTCTTTTCTCTGTTTGTTCTTACTTATTCGTTCCTTGCTCTTGTCTTCTCTTGTCGTTATTCATTTTTTTTTTTTTCTTTTATCCCCGTGGCCCCCCGCCCTAAACTTTCTTTTTTTACCCTTCTTCCGACCTTGCGTCTTTTTTTTCCCTCTTTTTTGTTCGCCGTCTATCTTTTTTTGTTTTCCCTTTACTTCTGTTTTGTTGACTTCCACTTTTTGTCCTTTTTGTTTTATTCTCTTGTCTTTTCTCTCTGTCTCTTTTATTTTTAAACTTTTCGTCTTTCGTTCTTTTCTTTTTTTTTTTCTTCTTTCTTTTTTTTGTTACTTTCTTTGCTTTTCTTCGTTTCTCTTTACGTCTTCCTTTTCTCGTCTTTCTAACTGTTTGTTTCCTCTCATTTGTTCTTTTTATGACTTCGCGTTTGTTTGTTCTTCTCTACTTTTTTGTGTTTTCTTTTTTTCTTTTTTTTCGGTATTTTTTTCTTGCTTTTTCTTCTCTGCTTGTTTGGTTTTTGTTTCCATCTTTTTTTCGGTTTTCTTTCTCTCTTTGTTTTAACTGTCTGCTCGCTTTTTTCCTCTTGTCTTCTTATGCTTTTTCAGCTCTTCTTCTTTTTTTTTTTTGGTTTTTTTAGATTCTCTTTTTTTTCTTTTACCTTTTTCTTTCCTTTCCTTCGTTCTTCTACTTACTTTAACGATTTTGTTCTTCGTCTTTGTTTGTGTTTTGTTTCTAACTTCCTTTTTCTGTTACGCTTCTGACCTGTATTAAATCTCTCTTTTTACTTTATTTTTCCTTTTCTTTTTTTTTTGGTTCTCTTTTCTCTTACCTTTGTTTGCGTTCTACACTCTATCTGTCTATTTTACCGTTTTTTCTCTCTTTTTTTCCTCCTTCTCTTGTCTTCTTCTTTTTTGGCAAACTTATCTTTTTCTTTTGTTTACTTTTTGTACTTTCTTTTTCTTCGTTTGGTTTCTGGTTTTATCCTTCTTTTCATTTTTTCTTGTTTTCTTTCTTTCCTTTTTTTTTTTTTCCTCTCTTCGTTTTTTCTATTCTTCTTGGTTGCTCTTTCGTACTGCTCTTGCTCTCTCTGTTAGTTTTACTTCCTCTCTTTCTTTCTTTTTACGTTGTTTTTATTCTGCTTCTAAATTCTTTTTGTGTCCTCTTTTCTTTTTCTTTTTTCTCGTTTTTTTCTCTTTTCTTTCTCTTTTCGTTGCTCTTTTCTACTGTTTTTTTTTTAGTAACTTTCTCCGTTTCTCGTTTTCTCTTTTTTTTTTGTTTGTCTTTTTGTTGCTGTCTCCTGTTTTTTTTTGTTTTTTCTTTTTTCTCTTCACTTTTGCTCTCTTTTTTTTACTTTCTGTTGTCGTGTTTTATGGCCTTGTGATCTCGCTTTTGTTGTTTTTCTCTCCTCTGTTCTCTTTTCGTATCCTTGTCTTTCCTGTGTTTTTTCCTTTGCTCCTCTTCCTTTTTTTTCTTCTCTTCTTATGTGTTCTTTCTTTTCTAACCTTTTTTCTTTTTTGTTTTTTTTACCTATTCTCTCGTTGTTTTTTTTCTTCGCTCTCTCTTTTCGTTCTTCTGGCTTTTGTTTGTCTTACGCTGCGTTTTCTTGGGTAAACACTTTTCTCGTTCTTTCTCATCACGTTGCGTCTCTCTGTAACTCTTCTTTCTTTCGGTGTGTTTCGCGTGCTCCTTTTCTTCCTCCTTTTTTCTTGTCCTTTATTTCTCTTTTCCTGCCTGTTGTTTGTTTTTTTTTGCTTTTCCTTTCTTTCTATTTTCTCTTTGGTTGTTTCTACTTCTCTATTCCCGTTCTTCTTTTTTGCTACTTTAACTCTTCTTTCGCAGTATTTGTTCTTATTTCTTTTCTTCTGTTCGTTCTATTTAATTTCTGTGTGTTTCACTCTTTTTACCTTTCTTTTACTCTATTTTATCTTTGCTGTTTTCCTTTAATTTAGTTCGTTCTCTAACTCTTTTTCTTGCTTTTTTTGTGTTCGCACACTTTTCTTGATTTTCTTCTCTCTTTTTGTCTTACTTCCTTTTTCGCTTCTTCTTTTTAAATCTCTCTGCTCCTTTTTTCTGTATTCGTCTTTTTTTATCCTTTTTCCTATGTTCTTTACTTTTGTTGCTTTTCTTTTGTTTTTTTTTTTTGTTTTCTTTCGTTTTCTTCTCTTTTAACTTTTCTTATCTGTGTCGTGTAACTTTAACGCTTGTTGTTCTTCTCCCTTTTTTTTCGTCGTTCGTTCCTTTCCTCTTTAACTTAACTTTTCGTTTTTGTTGTATTGTTTTCTACGACTACTTGTTTTCTAACCTTGTTGTTTTCTCTTCTTTTTTTTTCTGCTTGCGGTATTTCCTTAACTTTTTTATCCTTCCGTGTCCTCGTCCGTTGCGCTTTGAAGTTCTCTTTTTCTGTCTCTCTCTTTCTCTTTTTTTTTTCCTCTCTTTTGTCAACTTTTTTCTTTTTCGATTTGTCTACGTGTTGTGTTCTTTTTTTTTTTCCTTCGTGTTTGTCTTTTGTCTTTCTACGCCTTTCTCTTACTTCTTTCAACTTTCTTCCTTTCCTGCTTCGATTTTTTTTTTTTCTCTATTGTTTTTATCTCTACTGTTTATTTTTTTTTCTCTCCTTTCCCTTCACTCTCTTTTGCTCTCTTCCTTAATGGTCGCTCTTTGTAGTTCCGTTGAGTTTTTTTCTTTTCTCTCTTGTTGTGTTGTTTTTGACGATTCTCTGTTTCTTTTCTTGTTTTCCTATTTTTGTTTTTGCTTTAACTTGTTCCCTCTTTTATTCTGTTTTTTTTTGTCGCTTTTTGTCTTCTTTGGCTTTCTTTTTTCTCGTTTTTTTTCTTCTTTTTACTCTCTGTTTATTCTTGTTTGCCTGTTTTCGTCTTGTCTCGTCTCTTTGTTCGCTCTATCCTGTGTCTTAACGGCTTTCAACGTCTTCGCGATATGTAGGTTGATTCTTTTTTTTTCTGCCTGCGTTTCCTTTTTTATTTGTTCTTTTTTCCAACTTACCTTTTTGCTCGGTCCTGTCCGTTTGTCTTTTAGACTTTTTTGTCTGTCTTCCCCCTAAGTAGTTTTTGGCTCGTCTTTTGTTCTGTGGTACGGGCTTTTTACCACTTGCTTCTTTTGGCTCTTTTCCGTTCCATGTCTTCTATGTGTTCTCCCCCCCCCCTTTCCTTCGTTTGTAGATTTTTCTTTCTGTTTTGAGTTTTCTTGTTTCCTATCTTTTCTTATGTTTTGTTTTTTTTTTTGTTTTTGCTTCTCAACTTTTGTTTTCTTCTTTTTTTCCAACTTTTTTTTTTTTTCCTATTGCTCTGTTCGTTGGTTCTTATCTCTCTGCTTCTTACTTTTTTTACTTCTCTCGCTATTTTTTTTTTTTGTGTCGTTCTTTCTCGTTTTCTTTGCTTTTGTCTCGTTTCTTTTTTTTCGCTCTTGTATATAACTTCTCGTTTTTCTCTTTGTTTTGTCTCGCTTGTGTTCTTCTTTTTCCCCCCCCTCTCTCTCTATTTTCTTATTTTTTTTTTTTTCTTCTGTACTTGCAACGTTTGTGCTCTTTGTTTTGCTTTTAGCTGTGTCTTTCTTGTTTATTCTTTCCTCTTTACTTCCTGTTATTCCATCCTTCTTCCTCGTTTCCTTTTCTTCAACTTTTGTGTTTTTTTCTATTTCTTTTCTCCTTTTTCTTGGTTTTTCTTTGATTTTGTCTCGTCATTGTTTCTATGGTGATTCTATTTTGTTGCGTCTTCTTCTCTCTTTTCTTTGATTTCGTTTACGTCTCTTTCTTTCGCTTTACTTTCTTTCCTTTGTTTTACTCGTTCTAGTTCTTCAACTTTTTCGTGTTGGTTGTTTTTTCTTTTCTCTTTTTACTTTTTCTGGTCCATCGCGGTGTTATTATCTCGTTTTTACCTCTTGTTTCTTTTATTACATTTTTCGCTTCGTTTCTCCTTACTCTTTTTTTTTACTTCTTTTACTTCGTATCTTTCTCTTTGCGGTCTCTCTCGTTTTACTACTCCTTTTTCTACTTTTCGTTCTTTGTTCAACGACTTTGTTCTCTTTTTTTTCTTCTTTGCACTTTAGTCTTTTCAACTTTTTTTCTCCCCGACTTTAGTTTTTTTTTTGTTGTTTCTTTCCCTTTTACCTTCGCTTTTTTTTCATCGTTCTCGTTCCTTTTTCTTCTACTTTTTTCTCGTTTTTTTTTTCTTCGTTGTTTTTTTATTCATCTTCTTTCTTCTTCTTTTTAACTTTTTTTTCTTCTTCTTTTTCTTTGTTCTTCTTTTTCTGCCTCTTCTTTCCTTTTTTGTAGTTTCTTTCTTTCCTTTCTGTTATTTTACTTTTTTACCTTTTAGATTTCCTTTTTTTACTTTTCTTCTACTTCTTCTTTATACTTCTTTCTTTCTCTTCTCAAAAAAAAACCCCACCCCCCACCCCGTACCGTTCTTGTGTTTCTTGACTCTTTGTTACTCTTTGTTGTATTTGTTTTCTCTTTGTATCTCTTCCTTTCTGTTCGTCCCTCTTCTTCGTTGTCTTCTTCTTTTTTGTTCTTTTGCTTTTTCAACTTACTTCTCTTTTTCTTTTATTTTGTTGTCTTTGTTTCTCTTGTATCTTCTTCATTTTGTCTTTTCTTTTTTGTTTGGAACTGCTATAACTCTCTCTCTCGTTTCTTCTGTTTTTTTGGCTCTTCTCCTCTTAACTATTTTTCTTTATTTACTTTTTTCCTTTTTCCTCTTCCTTCTTTACTTTCTTTCTTCTTCTCCTTTTCCTCTCTAACTTTTTCCTTTGTTCTGTTCTTGTTTCTCGCTTACTCTTTCTCATACTTTCGTATTTTTTTTTTCTATTGCCGCTTTCTTTATTTCGTTCTTTTTTTTTTTTTCTTTAGTTTCTAGCTGTTTGTACTGCTTTTGTAAGTTTCTTTTCTTTTTTTATTCTTGTTTTTCTGTATTTGTTGTAAATCTATACTTCGTTTCTTGTTGGCGGGTGGGGTTTCTTCGTCTTCCTTTAGGTTGGCTTTTCCCTTTCTTTTCTTTTCTGTTCTTTTTTCTCTTTATCTTGCTTTTCTTCTTTCGCTATTGTTAGTTATTTTTTTTTTTTTTCTTTTTAAGAACTGCTTTCTCTTGCTCTGTTTTTTTTGTCTTCCTTCAGACCGTTTTCTGAAATTTCAAATTTTTTGTTTTTTTTTATTACTTTTCTTACTCTGTTTATTTAGTTTCCGTTCTTTCTTTTTTTTTTTCGGTCCTTCTTCTGGTATTTTTTTTTTTTTTTCTTACTTTCTCTTTTTTGGTTTTAATGTTATTTTTTTTTCTACTTTTCTTTTGTACTAAACTTCTTCTGTTTTCTGTCCGCTTGTTATTTTCTTCTTCTGCTTTCTCCGTGTCGTTTTTGCCAACTTTTTCCGTTAGTTTTTTGTTCCTTTCGTCTTTTTTCTTATTTTTATATCTATTTTTTTTTTTTTCTTTTTTCTTTTGTCTTGTTCTCTTTCTGTAGGTTGTTCGTTTTTCTTTTTTTTTTGTACTCTATTTTTTTTTTTCTATCTCTTTTAACTTCTTGTTTTTCTTTTTCGTTCTTTTTCTTTGTTCTTCCTCTTCTTCTGTTTTGTACTTTTGTGTCTTCTGTTTACTTTGTAGTATTCTTACTTTTCTTACTTTTTTCTTCTCTCAGTTCTTGTTATCTTTTTTTTCTTTTTTTACTTTTCATCTCTGTTTTCTCTTCTCTTACTTATTTCTTCTTCCTTGCTGACTCGTCTGTCTTCTATTAGACCTTTTCTGTTTGGTTCCTTTTTTTTCTTTCTTTTTTTTTCTCATCTTACCATAATGTGTCGTTCTGTTTTTTCTTTTCTGTTCCACTTGAATTTATTCTCTTTAATGTTTTTCTTATTTCTAGTCGCTTCTCGTCTGTTCTGTCTAACGTTTTATGCCTATTGGCGTTCGAACTGAGTTAAAACTATTGTTCTATCTTTTCTTTCTTTCTAAATCTTCTTTTTTCCTATTATTTTTCTTTCCTTTGTATTGTTTTTTCCCTGTTCTCCTGTTCTTGTTACTTTCCTCTCTATTTACCCCCTTAAAAAAACTAACTTTTGTCTCTTTTACTTTCTTTCGAACTCTGTTTTAATTTGTTAAATTCTTGTCTCTTAACTGCTTTTTTTATTTGTATGTTTTTGTTTTTTTTTTCTTTCTTATTTTTTTTTTCCTTTTTTCTTTTGTCCTGTAACTCTCGTATTCTTAACCCTTATTTTTTTTCTTTTTTTCTTCCTCTCTTTATGCTGTTAAACTTGTCTTTCTTTCCATCTGCTGTTCTCTTTATCTTATATGTCGTTACTAGAAAAGTTAGGTTTTTGTTTTTTATTGTTTCGGTTTTGTGTTTTTTTTTCTTTTTCTTCTATTTCTGTTTTTCTCTCTTTAGACTTCTTTTTTTATTTCTGCTTTTTATTTTTCACTTCTTGTCACCCCTTCTTCGTCTTTTTTATTATTGTCTGTTTCTTGTTCGTTTATACTATTTTCTCTTTTTATACTTTTATTTTGTTAACGTACTTCAAAACAGTTTCAACTTTGTTCCTTTTGTTTTATTAAATCTTAATTCTTCCGTTCCCTTTTTTGCTTTTTTATCCTCTCTTTTTATACTCTTTAGCTTAGTTTTTTCCTTTTTATTTCTTTTTTACTTTTTTTTTTCCTCTTTTCTTTTTTTATTGTTTGTTTTTTTTTTCTTTTTTCTTGTACTTTATCTTATCGAATTTTCTTTTTTCTAATTTTTTGTTTTTTTTATCCTATTTCTGTTTTCTCTCTTTTTACTGCGTTTCTTTCTTTTTATTTTACTCTAAAATGTTTTTCTTATTCTGTGTATTTTTTGTCTCTTTTTTTACTTTCTCCTTTCGTTTTCTTTTCCTTTCCCTCTTCTCCTTTTCTTCTTCTACTTGTTTTATACAGTTCTTATCCTCTTTTTCTTTGTATCTTGTGTTTGTCTGTTTTTTTTTTTCTTTAGTTTTTTTGCTTTCTAAACTATACTTCTTTTTGACTATCTCTTTGTGTAACTTTTGCTTTTTTCTGTTTTCTTCTCTTTTTTGAACTTCTGTCTGGTTAGGTTCTCGTTTTGTCTTTTTTTTTCCAACACTTCCTTCTAATTTTGATTTTTCATAGATTTTGGTTGTGTTGCTCTTTCTTTTTTTTTGTCTTTTCTTACTTGTTTCTATTCTTCTCTTTTCTTCTACTTTCTTTTATTCGTTTTTTATTGTTTTTTTTTCTTTGTTATCGCTTTTACTTTTTTATATTTTTTTTTCCTTCTCTCTAGTTTTTCTTTTTTCTCTATTTTTTTTCTCTACTCTTGCTTTCTTTCTTTTACGTTTCTTAGACGGTCTTATCTTTTTTTTGTTTTTCGTTCTTACATGGTTTACTCTTATTTTTTCTAATTTTTATATTTTGCGTATTTACTGTTTACTCTTAATCTGTTGAACTGCTGTTTACTTTTTAGTTCTAATGTGGTTCGACTTAGTCTTACTTTCGTCTCCCTTTTTTTTTTACTTAGATCTTTGTTTCTGTTTTTTTCCTTTTTAAAATTTTTTTCTTGTTAATGGCTAAATTCTGATCTTTTTTTTTCATTCGCATTCTCTCCTACCTTCTTTTTCTTTACTTTTTGTTGACTTGTGCTATTTACCTCTGTTCTTCCTCCTATTTCTTCGATTTCTCTTTTTTTTTTTTCGTTTTCTCCTTCTTTTTTTGTTTTTCTATCGTCTTCCTCTCGTTCCTGGTACTGTTTCCTTTTACTTTTTGTCTTCGTACTTTCTCTCTTCCCTTTTTTTTTAAAAAAACTTAAACTTCTCTTTTTCTTTCCTTTCTCCTTTTCTTATTTTCTGCTCTCCGTTTTTTTGTTTTTTCTGTTTTCGGTCTTTCTTTGTCGTCAGTATTGTTTTTTTTTTTTTCTGTTTTTCTGTTTTCTCTAACTAAACTTTCCTCTTTCTGTTGTCTTTTCTTTTCTTCTTATTCTACTTCTTCTTCTTGTTGCTCTCTTATTCTTTTTTCCTCTTTTTTTTCTTACTTGAAAAAATTTATTTGTTCTCTTTTATCCTTTCTCGTGTGTTTTTGGTCCTCTCTCTTCTTAACGTATTTCACTCTTTCTTAGTACCTGTTCCCTTTCTTATTCTCGGTTTTTTTTTTCTCTCTTCCTAATATTGTTTTTCTCTTTTTTCGTTTTTTGTTGCTTTTTTATTTCATTCTTTTTCTCGTGGGCTTCTTTTTTTTTCTTCCTAAATTTATCGTTTTCTGATTTTTTTTTTATCCTTTAATTGTCGTCTTTAGATCTCTCTTCTTTTCTTCTACTCTTCTTGACGTCTTTCTCTTTTCCTCTACTTTCTTTTTTTTTCTTCTTTTTTTGATCTTTACTTATTTTATTTTTGTTATTCTTTTTGGGTTGATTTTTGTTCTTTGTTTTTGTTGTTCTTTTGCTTCTTGATTTTATGTTTTTTTGTCTTGCTGTCTTTGATCTTTTCTTCTTTTCTTCCTATCTCTAACCTTGTAATGTTAACTTGATTTCTTGGTTATCGTTTGTCTACTTTTCTTTTTTGTCTTTTTTATTTCATTGTTTATTATTGCTTTGTTTTTTTTTTATTTTACTCCTTTTTTTTTGTTCGTTGTTTTGTTTTTTGGCTTTTTTATTTACCTCTTACTTAGGCTCGTTTTTCTTTTTTTTCCCCCTTTTTTTACTGTTTATCTTATTTTTTTCTTTTCGTTTACTTGTTTTTTTTTCTCTTCTGTTTCTCTGTCTTCTTTCTTTTTATCTTCTGTTTATTTATCTATTGACTTACGTTATTCCTTTCATCTTTAATTTAATAACTGTTGGTTTTTTTAAAATTCACTTCTTTTTTTACTTTTCTTTTTTTCTTTTTTCTGTTTTTTCATCTTTGTTTATATTTTCTCTTTCTAATCTAATGAACTTGTTTTTTGTTTCTTTCCCAACTGCTTTTTGCTTTCGAACTTCTGTTATCTTCTTTTTTTCTTACTGTTCTGTCTTTTTCTATTTTTTTCTTTTTTTTCCCTCTCTCTTTTCTGGTTCTTGCTTGTTTTTGTTCTAAATGTTTCTTTCGTCTTCTACCCTCGTTTTGTTTTTTTCGTGTTATAGATCGTGGACTTCGTTTCTTCTTCCGCTGCTTCTTTCCTCTTTTAATTTGTTTTACGTTTTCCTTTTTTATTCTTTCTTTTTTCTTACTCTTACCTCGTTCTTTTCTTTCTTCTTTGCTCTTTCTCTTACTGCGTCTGTTTTTTGTTTTTCTTCTTCTCTTTCTTGTTTGTCTTTTTCTGTATTTTCGTTCGTTTATCTCTTTTTCTTTTTTTTATTCAGACTTTTACTACATTTTTTTTTTCCTACTTTTTGTTTCGTTTCTTTAACTTCCCTTTTGTTTGCTTATTTCTCTCTGTGCCTTTTTCACCAACTCTGGTTTTCTTTTTCTACTCTTTCTTTATTCTTTTTTTCTTGGTCTTATTTCTTATTTTGTTAGCGCGTGGCCTTTTATTTTTTTCGAATCTTCTTTTTACTTCTATTTTGTCTAACTTATTGTTTTGTTTGTTCGTCTACTACTTTGTCTCTAATAAGTTCTCCGTTTTTTTTTGTTTTATTTCTACTTTATCTTCTGATATTTTTTGTTATTCTCTTGTTTACTAAATTTCTGTTTCTCTCGTTTTGTGTATTTACTAAAGTTTAATTTTGTCTTATTCATTTTGTTTTTTTTTTTTTTTTTTTTCTTCTCTTTTTGTTTTTTGTTTTGTCGGGCTTTTCTTTCTCCTTCGTTTTTGTCTTTGTCTTCTTCTCTTATTTTTATACAGCTGTACTTCTCTTTAGCCTTTAGTATTCTCTTTGTTTCCTTCTTGTAAAAAATGTCGCTTTCTTTTTCACCTTTTTACTCTTTGTTTTTTTTTTTCTCTCTTTCTCTCTTTCTTTTCTTCTTCTCTCTCTTGTTCTCTTGTTTTTTTTCTTAATTACAACTCCTCCTTTATTTTTTTTCTTTTTGTTTTCTCTCTTTCGTCTTTTATTCTTTCTTTTTCTCTATTTGCTTTTCCTTTTTTATCATCTTTTTTCAACTACTATTCACTTTTTGTGTTTGTTCGTACTTTGTCTGATGCTTCTTTTTTTCTATTTTCCTCCTTTCGTCTTCTTGTTCCTTTAACTGATCTGTCGCTGTTAAATCTTTCTATTTCGGCTTCTTCTGTATATTTCTCTTACTTAACTCATTAACCCCCAACCCCGCTCCCCCCAAAAACTACCTAACCCTAACACACCCAAACCCACGTACACCCTCTAACATAACAAAAAAAACCACCAAAAACACACTATACACTCACAACACACACACACACACACACACCCACACCACACACACACACACCACACACGACACACAGAGCACACCAACACACACGCTGCCCCCACCAACCCCACACGACAAAATCCCCACACCACCCACAAATTCCATAACCTAAACCACTAAACCTCACAGAACAACCCAACCTAAATAACCAAATCCAAACCGTAGAACGTAGAAATCACCCCCACCCGCAGCCAACGAGACATAACGAACCAGTCAACCGAGTCAAAGGTGCACCTACAACTTAAGGTAATCCCCCCACCGCGGCCTAAGTCTGAGCAACAGACCAGCTCTAAACCAAACCCCACCATCCTCCACACCGCTAAGAAATAACAACCCCAAACCAGCACCACACCAACCTCCATTTAAACAGCATATACAGCACACAAACACGAGCAAACATCTCACCACCATACAAAATGCCGCTTCGAAATCTTATTCCCGCGTATCTGTGATATATTTTTATTTCTTTTTCAATTTGCTTAATCCTGTATTGTTTTACATTATTGAAATAAACATTTTATAAAAAGTTTATTTTTGTTCTCTTCATATTTTGGTGAAGAAGAGTCATAACTTTTCGAAATAAAAGTAAATGTCTAAAAATATATGTTTATCCTCTCTTGTCGAAATCTATGGGAGCATAAAGATGTCATGCAAAATTATTTTCTGATGACGTGCACAGGTAATACTCGTATATGCAAACTTTTTGATTATTATTTGCGTAAGCAAAAATAAATATGCAGGTGAAAAAAATCCTTCAAAACTTTTAAATGCAACCTCACCCACCTCAATGCGTTCATTCGTCTGTGTTCATTAGACTATTTCCGTTGTTTTGCAATATCTAGCACGTTGGATAATTTCGGCATATATGAATAGGTAGGTTGGAGTTTTAATGCTTACGGTTGGTTGAAGAAACGTCATGAATCAAAACAATTTCAGCTTACATTATAAAGAAGAGAAAATGCTATTAGTCAGCTAAAAAAGGAAATATAAAAATTATAAACATAATACCAAATTTAAAATGCTCAAGACAATTGTTTCGGCCAATAGACTCCATCGGTTGAGTTCCAATTTAAAATACATAGTAGATGTTTATTGTACAATTTGAAAATACTCATCTTAAACGAATTGTAGGGGAAAAGGAATTACGTTTTAAATATGAAAGAAGTTCATGTATGAAAACAAAAAATGCCTATAATTTTCACATATTTCCTGAAGAAGCGGCGTGTTTTTATATTCTTATTTATGTCCATTTTAGTCCTTTTCTATAATAAATATCGGAAAGATACAAATGCTTCGTTTTCCATTTACTAGAATCTATACTTAAAAAAATTCCATATCTATCAATAAATGCAGATTATAGTGTTGAAGCCATTATAGAAATAACATATCAAAACAATTAAATACATGTTCTTGACAGAATATACCGCACTATATCGCTGCGCTCAGGCAGTTAATTGATTCTGACGGTAATACGGACCACATATACGCCAAAAGTCGATTCTTCCGAACACGACGATAACTATAGCCGTATTTCGCCTTTGCCAGTATGCCCGACTGAAAATATATAAAAGTTTATATACATAGTTTTAGGGTTGTCAGCGAGTAACCGGTTAACCGAGTACCCGTCTGATGGTCCGATTATTGATCACTAAAATCAATACTCGGTTACTCGAACATAATCTTAAAAGCATGTGTATTTTGTACTTCTGAAATATTTAGAAATAAAAAAGATCATCTAAGTGATTTGACCCACTGTCTATCCTCCTCAGTTGTGTGTTTATACAACAATTCGTGTCAATTATTTTTTTTTTTTTTGCTATATTCAACGGGTGTTATCCGGGAGATAAATACATATAAAAAAAAAATAACAAAAAGGATTTCCATGGTATAGGTACAAATCTGGTAAAAATGGACAAACACAGACCTCTTGAAATCAATAGGTGGGATCAGGCGCCATGGAGGAGTAAACATCCCTTGTCGACCAGTCACACCCGCTGTGAGTCAACAGTCAACAACTGCCATCGAACAGGTAACTCAACATTTCACTTAGCGAAACAGAGTAATAGCAAACAAGACTATTATACCGACCGTAAAATTTGCGGAACGTTGACATCAAACGCGGTGTTCGATATCACTGTGTCAATAATTTGTCAGTGAGTAGTTTACCTTTGTATATGAAATGTTCATATGTTGAACACGCCCTAGCATATCGGATCATTTGTGAAATATAAACTCCATATGCTGGTGACTGTGGGATATTGCTAATTAAATGAGGAAAATTTACGATGGGAAAGCCGAATGCGACAAGACCCTCTATAAATACCCCAAAAAATTAGTACGACCTAGAGTCTAAGGCACATATATCTGAACAACAGAGATATTTTATTTGACGAGTTTATCGAGTCCTTAAACAGTTTTCTTTAGTTGTAATTTATATGGACCAGAAATATTTTACTTTATCTTTAGAAAATACACATTCTTTTCAAATTGGAGCTCAACTGATGAAGTTTAATTGACAGAAACGATATCGTCTTGAGCATTATAACTTTGGTATTATGTTTATAATATTTATAACCACTAGGTCGTTGCCACTGCTGATGGACCGATGAGTCCCCGAGGGTATACATAAACCTAGTACGTGGTATTTCGGTACCAGCTGTTCATCTTATACTGTTAACACCATTTAAATTCAAAAATTTTCTAAAGCTAAAATATTCATTTATTTTACAGTGGTTACGAGGATACACTCCTCACGTGTTTCATTGGACTTGACTGTGGATTCACGGCGGGTGTGACAGGTCAACAGGGGATGCTTACTCCTCCATGGCACCTGATTCCACCTCTTGGTTTCCAGAGGTCCGTGTGTGTCCATTTTTACCGGATTTGTATCTATGTCCTGGACATTCTATTGATTTATACTTTGGTATCTGAAATTTTTATATACCAAAATATAAATATTTACAATGTCCTGGATATAGGTACAAATCTGGTAAAAATGGACATACACAGATCTCTGAAAATCAAAAGGTGGAACCAGATGCCATGGAGGAGTAAGCATCTACTGAACCCATAGTCAAATTAAAATTAAATACGTGAGGAACGAATCCTCGTCACAATTGCTACAGACGTCTCAACAACCGCCATCGAACAGACAACTCAACATTTCACATAGTGAAGCAGAGTAATCGCTAACAGGAACATTACAAATATATTGTCTATTAGAAATTCCAGCACATTTTAAGTTGACAAGTGCGAGCACCGTCTACTCGCAAAAGGCTGAAGTCTCGTGAATAATAAACATATGCACGAGTGATTTTGGGCAAATAAAACCACGGGTAGGAAAGAGCATAGAGATTTCGGACCGTGGTTTTACGGTGATGGGGCTCCCTACACTGTTTGTTTACAGTTCAAGGGAAATTGAGCATTCACTATGTCGGATTTTTCAATTGTTTATATGACAGGACAGAACATTGTAATGTACAAATGTATTCGTTTTAGAGGAAACTTTAAGAAACATACTATAAGTAAGATCGTCATTGCGCATGTTAAACCGTTCTATAGGGTACTGTTAAATATTTATTTTTTTATATTGTAAAAATATACTTGGGTTTTTGTTTCTATGATAGAAAATATACCTGGGTCACTTTTTTATGGTAAACTTTCTAAGGCTTTTCTATATCCGTAAAAAATTATCCAGTTTTCCTACTGGTATGGATCAATGGACCTTTTTGGAGTTTTTCCTTTCCGTTATGGTTTGTCATAATAGTATAAAACGTCAGAGAAAATGCGGATAGAACGACTTCCATTTAAACATTTTATCTATTATATATACATATATATTTATATGAACTTGAATCTAGATACCATGCAGTACTAGATGCTTGATGTTAGATATGAAAAGCAGCCTACCAGAAAATGACGATACTTGTAGTCGTAACAAGAAGGAATTCCAATACTTATCAACAATTAAATCCTAGGAGAAGAACTGAGACAAGACATCATTGAATGTTGTCAATGTAAATATTATGGAACCAGAAGCAATCTTGTCTTGCATTCTGTTGAAGTCACATTATACGAACACTAACTATTCAGACAAAACTGAACGGAATGGAACAAACCGAAATAGCAAAACGGGTATTCATGATTCCCACGTTGATTAATGATCGATCCCGGGTAGTTTTTCAACGTGATTGAGAACTAAGTCATCGGTGTAACCATAATTCCTACATTATTGTGTACAAGTCAGTACGATGGATACGACTCTTCCCATTGTTTTTGGTTACTAGTCAGACAAGCGTAGACATGACTTAGCCAAGAGGATACGAGTTAAGATGAGTACGAATTGAGATCCGAGTTTACCAACATTACACATAGAAGTATACACGTTGCCATACAGATAGCAAATAAACTTAACACAAAAACACAGAATACGAAGACACAATCGATAAAGAAATTGTGTGTTTAGGAGCAGAAATAGAGCGTTGTAATGCTTAGAGGAAGGAAATGAAGCTGAAAACAAATTAATAATTTGCCACCCTTCTTTGAATTTCCCCTGAAGATACCTCAATCTGTCAAGGCTAACACTTCTGTTCAATCGTGTAGTTAGACTGGTCGGAGAATACAAAAGTTTTATTTCGAAAAATGAATAATTGCAGTTTTCAGTAAAATACTTCCCACAAAATAACGTACATTCATGTTTTACATGCTTTCCGTTTCGATGTAACAGCAGTGAACGCTACACGTGCGATCGCTTATTAGGGGTGTTTGTATCACGTTTTTATCATTTTCAGACTAATTGCACCAGTTTTGATTATAATGTCTTTAAATTGTATAATGTGTGAATCGGAGAACTTTTTACGATATTTCATGTTGATCAATTTAAACAGTCATGGGCCTTAAAAACAAAACCAAAATGTTGACACACTGAGCGACGATATGCCTTTAGGCTTTTGGGTCTTCTAAGGATTCAAACCACAGATGTTTAAAAAGGATGCAGAGCGAACTTTCAATCAGTTTACATAAACATATTGCTTCTCATTCTAACTAGTAAAGTTAATCTGAAAGTATAATAAAGTGCAACTAATTTATATCATTCTATTTATTTCATATATGTATTTATTTTATATATTTGTGTACGAAACCACAAACAATTATAAATGCAAAAGCTATATGCAAATATTTATCAAGTAATACATGATTAAATTATATTTTCTTGTTTGTTTGTCTGATATCATTGGCGCTAAAAGTATTCCCATTTGAGTTTATATCCTAGAGGTGACGTTCATTAATATGAGATAAATCCTATGGAAAGATAATATATCATTAGGATCAGTAGAAAGCACAGATAAATGTGTCCTAGACACGGAATCATATATCATGACATTTGAGAATGAATATTTGAAAAGGTATCACAATAATTTCATCTAGTTGAAATACCCGAGAGTCCATGTATTTTTGAAGATAATATAGCCTGCAGCAGCGTGTTTAAATTCAAGATAGAAGAGTACAGTTGCCTTGATGTGCGTTGACTACAGTCGCCGGGAATAATGATGTCGAGGCAGTACTTCCTAGACAGCCAGAGATAATTCATATCATCTATCATTCATAAATCTTTATGACTATAATGTTCAAATTAGTTTCATCAGAACTGAAGTGATGATGTTGATGATAATGAGACGAACGATAATGAAGTTTAGTGTGATGATGATGATGATGATGATGATGATGATGATGATGATGATGATGATGATGAAGATGAAGAAGATGAGAAGAAGATTATGTATACATGCACATGTCGATTAATGTTTTTTAATTGTGTATTAAAAATGCTAATGACACCATCCTTTGATTTATTTTACTATTCTACAGGTATCTACAAATAACTGATGAATAGATGAATAGACGTTAGCCCTATTCATTATTCAACAGCTAGCCGTTCAATAGATGAATGTATTTTAGCTATTCCACAGCCGAGCTGTCATCTGAACAAAAATAAGAAAACAAAATCATTTTACCTTTCAACAAATTAATTTATTTTTTCTGTTAAAATTCCAACAAGAATTATATAAGAGAATGCTAATTCTTAAATCCCCCTTTCCGATTTTAATAAATTCATGTTGATGTTAGGCATATATTGAAATTCATTATCATGTTTTCGTTTAGACCCTTGAATTACATTAGTCGCCTTAATTCCCTGGTTAACATTTGTCAGTTTGTAATTCTGTACAACATCTAAACAATGACCTTTTTTCACATGTAACCAATGCTGGCGTCAGACGTACTTGTAACTGTGGCAGCACGTAAAGAATTGTGTGAAAAGAAACCCTCCATTCCTGTTTTGATGGTAAATCCCCTTTCACTTTCAAATCTTATTTGACATTTCTCAAACCTGACCTAATATTATTTCTCTCCAAAACAATTAGCTATCCTTCAAATAAATTTACAGCCGGTTTGGACTTTGCTAGTCTGGAATTGGCTTTTAAAGAATCAGTTTTTTCTGTTGTTGATAATATTTCGTTATTTCGTCCATATCGTTACAATTATTCAACATTGTTTAGATGAAAGTCCTAATCATATATTGGGGCACAATAGGGGTATAAATTTTTTTAAGTTGTGATTTATCTATTACAAATCCATTGGTTGTTTGCATCGTTCCTTTGAAAATCAATGTTGCTCCTCATATTCTGTGCATATACTTTATCCAACAAAACTGATAATAAAATTGCATTAATTCCATTGTACATCTTGGGTTAATGTTAGGGAATTCTTGTCTTTGTACTATGGCAATGAACACATTGTGTATACTTAGTATTACATTACATAATCATATGCATGTGAACCAGACCGCTTCCGTTGGTGTAGTAGTATAGCGTACAAATCGCAAGCGGAAGGGTTAGATTCTAGGTGCCGGGTCATACCAAATACTTTATAAAACTGTAGAGGCTGTTCCAAACTCTCGGCATACAAAGTGAAAGTCACCAAGCTACAATGTCACAGGAGGCGTACACGTCAAATAACGCTTATATCACTAGGTCAGTCTATAGAACAAATCAAAATTTAAGGCACTTTGTATAATCAATAGAAAAATTATTCACGGCATGCAGAACATAAACAAACTCTATTATTCACCTCCAGGTGATCTATGATCTTCGTCTTTTGGGCTTTCCCGCTGGTATCCATATACTATTATACTGCCACCATCTCTAAGGAACATAACATAACCACCCACTTATTACGAGTTTGGTGATAATTATGAACATGTCTTCTTGATGACATCTGTTGAGGAGGTCTTGATTTGAGATGATTTTTGGTTGAAAGATTCTTCAGATCCATTTCCGACACTTTGTAAGGTAGATCGGGAGCTTTTGTAGGTTGCGTTCCGTCATTCGCCAACAGTCCGTTCCGTACCAAATGATTGGTAAGCCATAACTGCTGTTACGACTTCGACTTTGGTGAGGATGGTGTTTTGGCGAGATTTCCACACAGTTTGAAGATTTCAAACCTCGTGTTCTGCACAACTCGTCAGTGATCTAAAACAAAACGATGGAATTTGAAAACATAAAAATAACAAGTCCCCCCAATGTGTCCTAAAGACCCTTTACTCAGCCCCTGGCTCATATAAAAGTTGTGTCACCCTACCAACGAACGTTGTTGTGTGATATACAGACCAAACTACTTATATGTATCTATCCGTATCTTGAAACTGCACGCTATCCAGCCGCTACAACGATCAAGTGCAGTCTGATGATAGGGTTAGAAGCATGTGTATGGTTTTGTATTTATTACACGTGCCCCTTATTTATCTATATGTTTACACCAAATATTTTGGATGTGTACACATATTAGACAATGCATAACGGCTCACTATTTGGTCTTGTATGATACCACTTTCTCTTTTTAAGATATACATTTGATTTAATCGAAGTCTTTTGGCAGAAACGATCGTCTTGAGCATTTGTTTTGTTCTTTTTGTAAAATTATATTTCTGGAATTATATTTATAATAGTTATGTTTATAAAATGAAGTCCGTGCAATACAGTAACGGATTAAGTAAGTTTTAATACCTCAGATGTATGTTAGTAGATATACCTACCTCAGATGTAAGTAAATAGATATATCTCAGGTGTATGTTAGTAGATATACCTACCTCAGATGTATCTCAGGTATACCTACCTCAGATGTATGTAATATAAAGGATTGCAGATACCAAAGTATAAATATTTAGGATATCCAGGATATAGATACCAATCTGGTAATGTAAGTAGATGATGGATATTGAGTGTCTGGATATCGTCAGTGAAATACGAGTAGAGATAATGTAACTTTTTACTGTACATTCGATCATTTAACGCACACTGGGAAGTGGATATTATTATTTCATGACTGTTTTACATCTCATTAAGAATTTTCCACTGACATAGACCTGTCACTAATTTTAGATGATGTACCATTGACTTATATTATGGACTGACACCAATGTAATGTGGTGACACGGGACCTCAATTTTAAGACTCACCCGAAAGACCCGTGACATTCACTTCACATGCCGAACGCTTATTATAAACCCGGTACCGAGAACCGAATCCCGGACATTTTGCTTGCGAGACGAACGTTCTAGCACTAAACCATCGCGAGGCGTCGTGGTGATATGAATACAAGTACATGTGTACTTAACTTAAACATTGTTATAGGTAACGTATGACCATAGCGCTGAATTTAGATTCTACAGAAACATTTTCAGCTGACAGAGACATGAATTTTGAATGCACCAGATTAAAAAAACATTCGGCATATTTATACGTCTTTATTATAGAATAACAACCATAATTATATTTTGTATTGTGATGATATGGATACTTATTGTGTCGAAATCATATATTCGTGCAAAAGATGTTCACATTTTTATTATCAAATATACACGCAAAATAAATATGCATGCTGTACGTAATGCGCTATCTCGCCGTACGCATTGAATACTTATAATATTTAAGAAGGACGAATTTGTATTCTTTAATTATAAAGAATATAATGGATCGAATAAAGAATTTATATATACTAGTCAAAGACAATAAGATAAATGAGGAAATGACGTGTGAACACCATATTTCCATGTCGTGTGCATTAAGTATGATACAAATCATATTTCTTTTAATGGCCTTTGTGTTTCTGAAACTCTGTGCACTGGGAATATCAACCCATTATCGAAAAGTGCATGATACACAATGGTAAATGCTAATGTTGTATTTGTAAATATGTTTGAACTGCGTTTCATTTAAAATCTACATAAATTGCAGTTTTCGTTATGAAAATGATCACAAAGTACGTCCCAATATCAAAGAACTTTTGTTTTTATGTTGTTGTGAATCTTGCCAAGAGAGTTTCTCTTACATAGAGATGCCACCAACTGTAGATAAAGTACTCCAATTTTGACATATGCTATACACTAACACCAAAACAGTGAGATTTCTTATAAGTGCTACCCCTGCTTTGAGATTGGACCACGGTTTAAGTATCTTCGAGAGAAACAATGACTTTCATTTCGTATGTCCGGCGTTTGGCCTAAGTATAGGCCCTTCCATGAAATGACACATTATAACACGAGTCACTTAGATATTATACACTTGTGGCTTTATTGTAAATTAAAATCAACTTCCATTTACTCCGGTCTCAGAGGAGATGCAACCACTTGACAGAGAATGTTCATTCCAAGTCACCTGATCTCACCTCTATTTTTTCCAGGGGTCCCCATTTGTCAAATACTCACCGCATCGTATAACCCATGTTGTTTGTCCAATACTCACCGCATCAAATAACGTATGGTATTTGTCCAAAATTCACCGTTCTGATAATTGTCTTCTGGACTTGAATAATCCAAGCTGGTGAGAAGAAAAAATATGAAATGGCGAATTATAATTAGATACAATTGAAAATTTCAATTATTTACGTCGCCGATGACTTTGATGTGTATCGCTGATATTAACAATAGCATTATGTAATGATAAAAATACATCAGGAAAATGTTCGTTTACGTATGCTTTTTATTTGATTACAACACGACATTGTCATATAGATTTTAATTAATGTTAAGGTTTGTTCTCCAAAGGGAAACTTTTGAAATCGAAATGCATTTCGTTTAATGCCATCAAAACTAATGAAAAAAGGAAAAATCAGGGATGCTCTTTCAATTTTTGATATTTTTCATTTTTACTTTATACTTCTTGAAACTTATTTCTACAAACTGAAAATTGAAATTTGAAATTGCATCATTAATCAAACCGTAACGCAGTTAAAAACAATGTCTTATCCTGTTTGTGTGTACCTCATGTAAGTATGTACACATATATCGAATTATCGGCTTTTTGGTATTAATGATTCAAGATTGTGTAGTTTAAAATATAATAAACACGGCAGTTATTACTTAGCAAACGCATGTTCCAAAATACACGTTTGACCACTAAACACGGCAATCTATGGAATGTCTCTTTAGAATTACAATGAATGAAAATAAGTATGTAAACTATCATGAAAAAGCACGTCTAAAATGAAACGTATTTAATTCTTATAATTCTTAATTACATTTTGAAAATTCAGGACGGAACTATATAGATAACTGTTATCAGTCTCACGTTGATTGATAAATTATCCTTAATGCATTTATTTATCCTTTTAATTTTTTGTTAAGCGTCTATTTTACTCAGCTGTATGCATTGTAAAAACTCTTCCACTTCAATCATTCCGCAGTTAATTGCTGTAATTCAATTGCGTACAAATCGAAGTTGCCTTTTCTGTACAAGTTTTGCTCAAAGCAATACTGACATTACCATTTACAACATTGATTTGCATTACACTCGGCATTCTATGACTTGGATATGATTTCAGATTCATTTACAAATAGCCACCGAGTCATTTGATTATATGATCACTCGGGGATATAGATAGGATCAACCGCTCATGTTTTCCAAATTTCTTTATCCTTAAGTATATGTCGTAAAAGTTCTTATCCCAGGCATTAAATTTTCCGGTTCTTTTATTTTTATCTACCTCCTTCCTACAAAAATAGCCAAATTGTTTTATTTATTATTTTATACCCGTTTTTAATCATCTATATGTCTATTTATTCAATTATTTATCATCTTATCAAAATTACTCAAACACACTTCTAGTGTCACATGACGGTGTAATTGCATTTTTTTTCATGTATTGTACAATGGAAAAAAGGACTAGATCTTCAGTATATTTTGCCCATTGTCACATTGTCTTTGGGACATATGTGTTTAAATGTGATCTTTTGTTAGCATTTTCATTTCTGATGGAAGCAATTGAGTTTCTGGTCGGTCTTTGATTCGTTTGAATGACACTGCAGAAATTTTGATTGATATAGTAGCGGCCAGTTTCCAATGGTAGAGAGAACCCGGTTGCAATGCAGCCGCGGAGAGACCGACCACACACACACACACACTTTGACGTAAATCCGTGGTCAAATCTTCATAGACATACATGTATTTGGAGGGGGTGAGGTCAAATCTACATGGACATACATGTAGTTGGAGGGGAGGAAGTCAAATCTACATGGACATACATGTAGTTGGAGGAGAGGAAGTCAAATCTACATGGACATACATGTAGTTGGAGGGGAAGGAGGATTGGATCAATATAAACGGCTTCACTACATGTGTTGTTGAAATTATTCTATAGGGCTGCTGGGGCAAACAGTTTTCATTTTACTATATGTCTAATCCCGATCAACAAAATCGAACACCTTGGGTCTGTCATCAGAAATCATTACTTTGACCAACCTTCTCCCCGTGTCTCATCTCCGAATATTGTCTTGTGATATCCGTTTTTCAATACAAACAATTATATGATCTTATCATCTGAAAGTGTAACCTTGTAATCCTGCTAATCACAATGCAATTGTGCCTATAGTTTGAAATAGATATCATACCCTACAGTTTATAAATCACTAACCCTATACAATTACGCTATCCGTTCGATGTAAATCGGTCATTATTCTTATGCCAGATCTTTGTTCTAAGCGTATGTATTGATTTAAAGAAGATATCCATTAATGTATAACGCACCGCTCGATTTCCGCTATCATACTGCAAATGTGAGATGAATTGGACTACAGTAAGTGTTTATCAAGTTTTCACTGCAATATAATGGATTATTTTGCATCTTAATTTGACAAATTATGTTTCTGTGGCAGGATGTCCATGTCAGTTATATGTGTAAGCAAGATACAGCAATATACTCAAAACAAAACCAATACATTGGAAGATTATTGATTTTTCTTTTAAATTGTGCCGATCCTCCTGTTTGTTTTCTTCAATTCATACAAGTGAGTTTAACTAAAGGACACTATACATGTAAACGCACGAGTTTTTATCTTTATCAATAAAGTAGTGTTTCTAGTTTATTCATGGAAATATTGGACATTTACCAATATATATATATATATATATATATATATATATATATATTAGTTAAATAATTCATTTAAAATTGTAATCTTTCTACCACAATGTTTATCATAACACAGGAATATACTTAAGGTTCCTAATATCATGATGTCAAGAATGTATCAATACTTATTTACTTTTATATAATGACTGTAATCTGAACATGGTCAGATTGATCATGGATGATTTTAGAGGTGTATCCATTTTTATAGGTGATACATAGATCGGAGTATCTATCACAATCGCAACTGACTGGTTAGCGAACTAGAAATTAAAGATACAACAGAATCAAGCACACACGCTTCATACTTAGACATTTTACTTAATAAAGACACAGACTGGAAATTAGCAACTAAGCTATACGACAAACCCGACGATTTCGGCTTTCCCATCGTAAATTTTCCACATTTAAATAGTAATATCTATCAGTCACCCGCATATGGAGTTTATATTTCACAAATAATTCCGATTTGCCAGGGCGTGTACGACATATGAAGATTTCTTATACAGAGGTAAACTACTTACTAACAAATTATTGACACAGGGATATCGAAAACCGCGTTTAACGTCAACGTTCCGCAAATTTTATGGTCGGTATAATAGTCTTATTTGCGATTACTCTGTTTCACTAAGTAAAATGTTGAGTTGCCTTTTCGTTGGCGGTTGTTGAGACGTCTGTACCAATTGTGACGAGGATACATTCCTCACGTATTTCATTGGACTTTACTGTGGACTCACGGCGGGTGTGACAGGTCGACAGGGGATGCTTAGTCCTCCATGGCACCTGATCCCACCTCTTGGTTTCCAGAGGTCCGTGTTTGTCCATTTTTACCGAATTTGTATCTATGTCCTGGACATTCTATTGATTTATACTTTGTATCTGAAATTCTTTATATTACCTAAGTCTGAGAATACAAATTATAGTCAAAATTGTCAATCATACGAAAGCTATTTTTTTCTGCATGATTACGGCTTTGTCCGCTGAATTTGCATACTGGTTATGTATGTATGTATGTAGGTAGGTAGGTAGGTAGGTAGGTAGGTGTGTGCATGCGTGTGGATACGTATGTGTTTATGTATGTATGCATGTATGTATGTATGTATGTATGTATGTATGTATGTATGTATGTATGTATGTATTATTATATGTATGTTTGTTTGTTTGTATGTATGTATGTATGTATGTATGTATGTATGTATGTATGTATGTATGTATGTATGTATGTATGTATCTTCTATCTATCTATCTATCTATCTATCTATCTATCTATCTATCTATCTGTCTTTCTATCTATGCCTAGCTCGCTTTAAGACAACCCGCTGAGGGAATCACCATGTATTTCAGACCGTAGATATACATAGTCTATTGAACATTTTTCCGAAGTATTTTCTAAGACAATACTCATTCGAAGATAAACTAGATAATACGACCAATTTGTTTCATTTAACTCTGTTGCCTATATAGCGAGTTCCCACCATATATCTTTACAAATGAACTTACATACGAAAGTCATACATCACTGTATTGCTTTCAGAACGTGTAATTTTAACAGTACGTTTACACGTACAACTAAATTCAAAGTTGTATTGTGAAAGAACGGACATTGATTAAGTGATAAATCTTCTGAAACCTAAAGACATTGATTTATATTCTTCATATATTGACATTATCCTGTGTATTTTAAAGAAAATCTATGTTTTACATCGTTCTTTGATAACATATTTTTCTGTTTTGGGTAGTAAACAAAATTGAGATCTTTATTCAGTTCTATAAGCGAATAACATGGCAACCGCTGATCGAAATTAATCTGTCGTACAAACAACGGAACACATTGCCTGAAATATGTCATATTAAGGAGAAAGTTGAATTGAAATTTGCAGAAATCCAATAATTACATAGCAACAACATACTATTTTTATAAGCATTTGATCGATCTATCTCAAGGCAAATAAAATATGTATATACTTTAATACAGCGTCTAAACTACGGTTTTCTAGCACATCAGTGATAATGTAGACTCCATTCCTGGACAAACAAAATATAGCTTATTAGAAAGAATATGCGACGAAGAAAAAAGTATTAATCGAAAGAAGGTCCAGGAAACAATATGCCTGACTGGAGCATATTGGACAAACACGGAACTCTGACAATACAGAGGTGGGATTAGGTTTCATGTAGAGTAAGCATCAACTGTTTAAAATTGGTCTTACCCGCCGCGAGTCTACGGAATGTATTCTAACCACTGCCGACCAAACAATGAATTTCAAACAACAAATTCTTGTGGGTAATATAATTTACCGTAATGTAGTTTAAGGGTACAATTTGAATTTAAATTATAGATCATTCAAAATTGCAAATGTTTGACATTAAAACATATACATTTCTTTATCTGTGTAATTTTTAGAGCAAATGGCATATCTTGGTGTAACATGTGACGTAATTTGCCTTTGTTGACGTCAAATACAGATGTCCGCTTTGTCACGATAAATACAGATACGGACATGATAGTGTCAACCCTGTCATCCCTACGGCCATAAGAGACTTGTCTAAAACAATAGAAAATAGCATACCATTCTATTCAGTCATTCAGGGTAAATGGCTTTATGAAATCGATTAAAGAATAAACCAACTTGGAGAATATCGGACAATTACGGATCTCCTGATAAAAAAGATCAGGAGTCACGTGACACTGGAATACGAATGTCAATGTTGTTTTGCGCCACAGCCAACAATTTTTCAGTCATTTGGTGTCGGTCGATTTTTAGAGGTGGAGGAGAGAACCCAAATTCAATGCACACGGGAAGAGACACCGACTTTCCGGAAGTGAATTTTCAATAATTCTCACAAAATCAGCGCGCTCACAAGAGGTGAGAGACATCATGGTTTAAAGTGTGCTGCTCAAACTACTCCACCTTTGATGCTTGAACAGTGTGGCACAATCAATATTTTTATAATTATGATTAAAAAAAGCTGTAGTAATGATAATAGTAGTTGCTGTTTTTCTGCTTCTTTCATTGTTATTTTGCTGTTGTTGTTGTTGTTGTTGTTGTTGTTGTTGTCGAAGTGGCTGTTGTAGCGGGTTTTGCTGAAACATTTACAAAAGTGCTACCCTATACATTCAATTGAAAATATATCTAAGTACATCAAATAGCAACAACATATAGACAACAGAGAGAGAGGCTAGTACTAGCATAATTTCCTTTCCGTATTAAGACATATATTTCTCTGATATTATCGATTTAGGTTTTCTGTATCTTTGAATATCTTCAATTTTCCTAAATGTCAGAAATGATAAATGCATGAAATTGCTATTATATTCTCAATCATGACAAATATATCATTTTACTGTCAGTACTTGGATATAATTTGATTCACATGACGAAGCTGTACTTGACATTATTGCATTTGTACCAAGACAAAATTTGACTACTGTAGATGTTTACGGGTATATATATATATATATATATATATATATATATATATATATATATATATATATATATATATATATATATATATATATACAGACATATTTGGTTCTTTATGTATATATATATATATATATGTGTGTGTGTGTATGTGTGTGTGTGTGTGTGTGTGTGTGTGTGTGTGTGTGTGTGTGTGTGTGTGTGTGTGTGTGTGCAATTTATATACGGCCATAATCCTCGTCTATATAAATATTTGGTTTTGCAGTTTTTCTGATTAGAGCCAATACCCTATTTCTTCTGATATATTTAAAGACAAAATATTGTAATTTGAATACGAAATTCACCGCCCTTGTTGTATGCAAAAGATCACTCACGATTTGTTCAGATATAGAGGTAACTTACTGTTGTCACTTGCAATTGAGATATCGTGTTGGCAAGCAGACTTTTACGATTGATATAATATCTTAATTACAAATATCACGTTTAACTGACTGAAACGCTGACTTAATTGTTTGATAGTAGTTGTGAAGGCATCTACTACGCCGATTGTAATATGTTGCTGCAGTGGAGAATAGTGTCTAAATATTCAAAGCACTCCAGTGTCAGATATTATAGGTTGTGCTTGCAATAGATATATAGATTGTGCTTGATACAGATATGTATAGGTTGTGCTTGATACAAATATGTATAGATTGTGCTTGATACAGATATGTATAGATTGTGCTTGATACAGATATGTATAGGTTGTGCTTGATACAGATATGTATAGATTGTGCTTGATACAGATATGTATAGGTTGTGCATGATACAGATATGTATAGATTGTGCTTGATACAGATATGTATAGATAGTGCTTGATACAGATATGTATAGATTGTTCTTGATGCAGATATGTATAGATTGTGCTTGATACAGATATGTATAGATTGTGCTTGATACAGATATGTATAGATTGTGCTTGATACAGATATGTATAGATTGTGCTTGATACAGATATGTATAGATTGTGCTTGATACAGATACGTATAGATTGTGCTTGATACAGATACGTATAGATTGTGCTTGATACAGATATGTATAGATTGTGCTTGATACAGATATGTATAGATTGTGCTTGATACAGATATATATATATAGATTGTGCTTGATACAGATATATATATATAGATTGTGCTTGATACAGATATATATATAGATTGTGCTTGATACAGATATATATATAGATTGTGCTTGATACAGATATATATATAGATTGTGCTTGATACAGATATATGTATAGATTGTGCTTGATACAGATATGTATAGATTGTGCTTGATACAGATATGTATAGATAGTGCTTGATACAGATATGTATAGATTGTGCTTGATACAGATATGTATAGATTTTGCTTGATACAGATATATATATAGATTGTGCTTGATACAGATATATATATATAGATTGTGCTTGATACAGATATATATATAGATTGTGCTTGATACAGATATATGTATAGATTGTGCTTGATACAGATATGTATAGATTGTGCTTGATACAGATATGTATAGATTGTGCTTGATACAGATATGTATAGATTGTGCTTGATACAGATATGTATAGATTGTGCTTGATACAGATATGTATAGTTGTGCTTGATACAGATATGTATAGATTGTGCTTGATACAGATATGTATAGATTGTGCTTGATACAGATATGTATAGATTGTTCTTGATACAGATATATATATATATATAGGTTGTGCTTGATACAGATATGTAAAGGTTGTGCTTGATACAGATATGTATAGGTTGTGCTTGATACAGATATAAATAGGTTGTGCTTGATACAGATATGTATAGATTGTGCTTGATACAGATATGTATAGATTGTGCTTGATACAGATATGTATAGATTGTGCTTGATACAGATATAAATAGGTTGTGCTTGATACAGATATACATGTTATGCTTGATACAGATATGTATAGGTTTGATTTGATTTGATTTTTGTTTTACGCCATACTCAACAATCTTTCAGTCATATGATGGCGTCCAGTTTATATTGGTGGAGGAGAAACCCCATGAAAACATGAAAACGTTGTAGTAAACTGGAGATAAAGATTATGCGCGAGAATTATATAGACTGATACACTGATATATGATTGTAAGATCAAATTCAAAATCAGATGCATCTTTGCTTAACCCACCTCATCATATGCCTCTATCTGTATTTGTGATTATCAAAGTAATCTTCCGATTCACATAGAAGAGTTTTGTTTGATGTTGTTAGACATAGGTTGATGGCAATTTATGTTGCATAAAAAAAAATATTCATAACCGATGTTGTATAAAAAGAAACATTTATAACAAATTGAAATACTGTCAGGGAACCATCTTGATTACACCAAATCTCTTCGATATTTTAATTATTCATTAATCATATGCCGGTAATAAACATTCAACACTCCTATAACGAAGAGGTTTTCATAAAGTTTAAGAATAGTTCTAAATAAATGAATAACTTTAAAATATGGTAATAATTTACCTGTCATTATCTAAACAAAAGCAAAATGTCATAGATGCCCAGGAGTACTGTTTCGATAAATTGTTAAAGTGATTCATTGAAATGTACAACCTTTACATTCACATCACATGACACGAAGCCAGCTGATATTTTATCTGAAACATTTATCGTTTAAGATATGACATATTGTGGTTCTCTACTGCTAGAGCATTCAACTTGCAGGCGGAAGGCCAAGTGCCGAGTAATACTTAAGACTTTAAAAAGGTTATTGGCGATTCCTTCACTCAGCAGAAGTGTCTTCCGGATGAGACTTCAAACGGAAGTTCCGTGTCACGAGAAGTGTGGCATGAAAAAGAACCATTGCTGCAATAGCGTTAGTCAGTTCGAAAAATTAAATGTTAAATAATAAACATAAACATCGTCTTTTAAACACTACATGTTGCTACTCACAAACCTTCTTTTCTATTTTTGTTGTTATTATTTTAAAGTGTTTTACGCCACACCTTACAATTCTTTAGTTAAATGTCGGCGACTAGCGTTTAATGACGGAGAAACCATCCGGGTTATAATGTACCCAGGATGACTTCTCGGGCCTTCCATAAGTAATATATGAAAACCTCAGATACCAAAGTATAAATCTATAGGATGTCTAGGATATAAATAATATCAGATACTAAAGTATAAATCAATAGAATGTCCAGGACATAGATACAAATCCGGTAAATATGACATAGACCTCTGGAAACCAAGAGGTGGGATCAGGTGTCATGGAGGAGTAAGCATCCCCTGTAGACCGGTCACACCCACCGTGAGTCCACAGTCGAAGTCCAATGAAATACGTGAGGGGTATATCCCCATCACAATTGGTATAGACGTCTCAACAACCGCCAACGAAAAGGCAACT
Organism: Atrina japonica; assembly: GCA_030159075.1. Lineage (NCBI taxonomy): Eukaryota > Metazoa > Mollusca > Bivalvia > Pterioida > Pinnidae > Atrina > Atrina japonica. Next base: position 270,636 of record BROG01000303.1, read on the forward strand.
CAACATTTTACTTAGTGAAACAGAGTAATCGCAGAAAAGACTATTATACCGACCGTAAAATTTGCGGAACGTTGACATTAAACGCGGTTTTCGATATCCCTGTGTCAATAATTTGTCAGTGAGTAGTTTACCTCTGTATATGAAATCTTCATATGTTGTACACGCCCTGGCATATCGGATCATTTGTGATCTATAAACTCCATATGCGGATGACTGAGGGATATTACTACTTAAATATGGAAAATGTACGATGGGAAAGCCGAAATCGTCGGGTTTGTCGTATAGCTTAGTTGCTAATTTCCCGTCTGTGTTTATAGTAAGTAAAATGTCTAAATATACATAAAAATCTGATAAAACCGTTCTCTCATAATTAGTTTCATGCGAATGGAACCCCTGCTGACCAGAATTGAAGACTTCATGGTTCAAAATCCGATGTCCTAACTACTTGGCCACAGATGTCCTAGCCACCACTTTATATACAATGAAATATGTCTTGTCAGGATGTACGGGTAAAGCAGCAATCAATCAACAAGGACGTTATATGCATCAGCTAGCGTACCTATTCGCATTACAAATGATGTCAATTATTTACGAAACGACTCAGAAGCATTAAGCATTAAATTGGCTTCATCTATAAGACATATTCCTACTAGGATTCATTATATTCACAAACAAACTGAGTCTAAATTAGTAAAACAGTAGATTTTGGTACAAACAAAGTAGAGCTACAATTACGCATGGAATCAGAACAAGGTAAATTACTTTACCTGTACACTTTTTTTGGAAAATAGACAGTATTGTTTTTGTTTGTGACAGAACATAGCTGTGACACTTTATCTTAGTAGATGTATAATTTACTACGTAATTCCATGTTTACTGGAAGCAAATTTAACCTCAGCAATCCCACGAGACCCCTCATCAGATGCCTATCTAATTCCTATATCTTATCAGGTGCATATGGTGTTTATATCTCGCAGATCCGATGTGCCAGACGTGTCCAACAAAAAACATTTTTATACAGAGGAAAATAACTTCTACTTACTAATCACCAGGTAACAGGGATCGCGTTTAATGTCAACATTCCGAAAATTTTTCGGTCGGCATAATTATCTTGTTTGCAATTACTATGTTTCACGAATTAAAATATTGATTTTCCTATTTGATGGCAGTTGTTGAGTCATCTGTAGCAATTGTGACAATGATTTGTTCTTCATTTGTTTTATATGAATTTTTTGTGTGACCGATCAACGTAGATTGCTGGATCACCCATGGCACTTTATCCCAGCTCTGGATATTCACATGTCTGTGTTTGGAAATTAAACACCCTTAAGATTAATACTATGTTATCATTTTATACACATAATTTAATGGGCTATAACATATCAATACATTATGCTGTAAATATCATATTCATTATTTAAATAGATAGAAATACAAAAATGCCAAAGTCTTGCAATTATCTTGAAATGTCTTTGCCAGTTGGCTCACTTAAATATATATATATATAATATTACAAGTCATAAGATACATTTTGCAACTGGTTATATAGGTATATCAGAGATCTGATTCACCTGTATACACGATTCTACAAAGACTCCTCGTATCTAGTAGATAACATCAAAAACTGGAAACCTTTTAATGATGGTGGGAATTATTTTACATAGTAATGCTAAACGTGAGCTATAGTATAGACGCTCACTGATCGTAATTAAATAACTTTACATATAACATATCTGTAGATAAAATCTTCTTATGGCAATATTTGATGATTTTTTATCAATAGTCAATACAAACAAATCTCTCTCTCTCTCTCTATCTCTTTCTCTCTCTGTGTTATATGTGTGTTTATTGTATATAATTTGGAGCGCGTTTGTATGTTTGAGTGCTTGTGTGCACGCGTGTGAGTGCATGTGTGTGTACGGTATATGAGCTTGAGTGTCCAGTTATATTTAGATATATTATTTGTTTATTCTACATCATCTTTCTGCTTCCATTATGATATGATACCTCAAAAGGTTATCAAACGGGCATAAAATCACGATCGTATAAAAATAAACAGAATCTGGATCCCAACGGAACAAAAGTTCAGAAAACCGTTCTATATCGATTCAATTTCTGAATTCAAAGGATTCTTACGATATATGATATTTTGTTATGTTCTTTTATAACCATTCTTGATTCTAAGAGTTTATAGGAGCATGTCTATATTAAGCTCAGCTATTTTAGTTTTGTAACTATCTGTGATGTGTACTGTAGATACAAATATAGAAATGTGCATTTCTCCATTAAAGTACTAGTAGCGAATAACAGATAAAGTATACTACATGGATATATTTATACATATTTTGCTTGTCTATGCGTGTCATTCAAGTTATAAATTCCATTCAAAATTCCTAGAAATATCCGATTGCACAGGAGGTTTTGGAACATTAGGACATTTAGATGAAAATATAAAATGTAATGAATAATGAAATAATGAACGTTTTAAATGATCATTATTGTTTTGCACTTTTGTTCTTTTTCAGAATGTTTGTTTGGTTTGGTTTTTAGGATGTTTTCTTTTTGTATTTTTGTTTGTTTATGGGACAGTTGTTGTCGTTGCTGCTGCTGTTGTTGCTGTTGTTGTTGCTGCTGTTCTTGGTGGTGGCAGCGGTGGTGGTTGAAATGTCTGAATTTTTCTAGTCTTGTACGACACCTTATTTATTTCAGGAGTTCTATTATTGGAACCTCTACGGCTTAGTGGTTTGTTCATCGCTCATAAACACACGGAATGACTTACCTCTAGACACTATGAGTTCGTACTCATCGTCACTCATAAACACACGGCTTCTCTTACCTCTAGACACTGTGAGTTCGTACTCATCGTCACTCATAAACACACGGCCTCTCTTACCTCTAGACACTGTGAGTTCGTACACATCGTCGCTCATAAACACACGACATCACTTATATCTAGACACTGTGCGTTCGTATTCATCGTCACTCATAAACACATGACATCTCTTACGTCTAGACACTGTGAGTTCGTACTTATCATTGCACATAAACACATGGCATCTATTACCTCTAGACACTGTGAGTTCGTACTTATAATTGCACATAAACACACGGCATCGCTTATATCTACTATATCTAGACACTGTGCGTTGGAATTCATCGTCACACATAAACACACGGCATATCTTTCCTCTAGACACTGTGAGTTCGTACACACCATCGCTCATAAACACACGGCATCTATTACCTCTAGACACTGTGAGTTCGTACTCATCATCGTTCATAAACACGCGGTATCTCTTTCCTCTAGACACTGTGAGTTCGTACACATCATCGCTCATAAACACACGGCATATCTTACCTCTAGACACTGTGAGTTCGTACTCATCATCGTTCATAAACACGCGGCATCTCTTACCTCTAGACACTATGTGTTCGTACACATCATCGTTCATAAACACGCGGCATCTCTTACCTCTAGACACTGTGAGTTCGTACACACCATCGCTCATAAACACACGGCATCTATTACCTCTAGACACTGTGAGTTCGTACTCATCATCGTTCATAAACACGCGGTATCTCTTTCCTCTAGACACTGTGAGTTCGTACACATCATCGCTCATAAACACACGGCATATCTTACCTCTAGACACTGTGAGTTCGTACTCATCATCGTTCATAAACACGCGGCATCTCTTACCTCTAGACACTATGTGTTCGTACACATCATCGTTCATAAACACGCGGCATCTCTTACCTCTAGACACTGTGAGTTCGTACACATCATCGCTCATAAAAACAGGGAATCACTTACTTCTAAACACTGTGAGTTCATACTCATCGTCACCCACAAACACACATCTTCTGTTACTTCTAGACACTGAGAGTTCGTACTCATCGTCGCTCATAAAAATAGGGAATCACTTACCTCTAGACATTGTTAGTTCTTACTTATCGTCGCTCATAAACACACGGCATCACATACCTCTAGACACTGAGGTTGCACTCATCATCTCTCATAAAAACACGGCATCAAATACCTCTAAACACTGAGATCGTACTCACCATCGCTCATAAACACACGGCATCACTAACCTCTAGACACTGAGTTTGCACTCTCCATTGTTCATAAGCACACGGCATCAGTTACCTCTAGACACTGAGTTCGTATTCATCATCTCTCATAAAGACACGAAATCACTCACCTCTAAACACTGTGAGTTCGTACTCATCATTGCTCAAAAATACACGGCATTTCCTACCTCTAGACACTGTAAGTTTGTACACGTCATCGCTCATAAACAGACAGCACCACTTACATCTAGACACTGTGAGTTCGTACTTATCATCACTCATAAACACACGGCATCACTTACATCTGGACACTGTGAGTTCGTATTCAGCTGAAACCTTAGCCGTAGTTTGCTAGTGTACTTGACAGGTGGGGACGGCATGTTCATTTTCCGGATATATTGCTACTAAAATGTACCCTTCACAATTACAATCTGGTACCATTAAAGGGAATTAGCTGAGTTTTATCGAATTTTTTTTTTCATTTTTTCCAATTTGACTAGTTAGATTGATATAAAATAACAAAAAGAGATACACACAGACACAAACATTCTTAAATTTCTTTATATGTTGTGAAAATTGCTTGAGAAACCTTTTTCACTTGCAATTGATTAACTCAACCTTACTATTTATATTGAATACCACACTAGATCTGACCATATTTGTCACAAAATATATAGAAATATAAGATATTGAAAGCCTGTTATAGCTCTTTTTTGTGATTGTACATCAAGTACAAGAGGTAAAAGTAGAAAAATCTTTTTTTGTAAACAACTAAATCATAAACAAACAACAACAAAAATCAATGAAATACTCGAAATGTTTGCTTGATCATTTATAACATCTGTGCATTTTTAAACTTTCTATCACACAACATATGATATCAAAAATAAACACTTTGAGATAACGTCGTCACTTTTATTCCTATTGCATGTAATTAATACTTCTGATGTCAATTAACAACGAAAACTACCCGATTAAACCCAGACTATAAAGGTTTCTGTATACAGATTATCACGACATTTATTACTTAAAACTTCCACACAGCGCGTGTCTTTTAATTTTGATGATGCGATCTTCCGGTATCAGAGACATCTGACCAATAAAAGATCAGATATATGACGTCAACATGCACAAGAAGTTGTATTTCCTGGTGATCAAAACTGGATATATTATATGATGAGCAACAGTCTTATTGTTCTCTTTAGAATTCGTTTCAACGTAACATGAATATATTTTATTGCATATTATATTTGTGCTTGTTTCCATGACGTTATCACGCAAACATTGTGTGCAATACGTACATAACGTTTCGTGTGATGTCGTCGTTGTCCACAAAATCAAAATAATGTTGCATTAAGCCTCAGACAGTGTTGCAATAAAACAAAACAGCAGACCTTTTTCTGTCGGAGAACAATTGTCGTAATCACAATGGAACCTTTAATTGTTGTTTTGTCGTCAATTAGAAATATGAAACTGATATCATAGCATCAGGTTAAAATGTCTCATTCTCCTTCATTTCGGTATTAGATATAAGTTTCCGTTACCAGTTTTAAAGCGTATTAAACAACGAATACATAATTCGGGATATAATACATTTACCTCAAAATTATCGGTATCTAGGTCGTATCAGGTGATAAATGCAAAAGAAGCACTAAAATGTTCGTCGATATAAATTGGAAACAATAACTGTATATATATATAAAAAGCGAGTTTTGACTATATATATATATATATATATATATATATATATATATAAATATATATATATATATATATATATATATATATATATATATATATATATATATTTATATATATATATATATATAATATATATATATATATATATATGAAATATATATATATATATACTATAAATATAATATTATATTATATATATTTATTTATATATATATTATATATATATAATATATATATTTTTATATATATATATATATATATATATATAGTCAAAACTCAATTTTTTCGATCTTGGGATCAAAAGCCTGTCCTGCAATTTTCTTTCTATATCTTACTAAAAATGACCTAATAACTCGAGATCGACAAAGTCTATAAAAAAAACCCGCTAATGTCAATGTTAAAACATGGTCCCAATGATTAGTTTTAATGTAAAGTGACCAGTTATCTCGAAGTTAATTTTTTATACATCGTCATTAAATCATTGTGATTTTATGACAAGTGCTGATCACATATGGTCTCTGTATCGTTTTTTTAGTTCATACAATGGATACAAATCTTTTTTTAAAAATCCGTTATTTTGCTCTACGATCTTGAATTTACATGGCAAATGTGAATTTCTATAATTCGTTTTTAGACTTTCTGTTCTGAAATGTATAATGATAGTGTCACTTCTGTGATCTAGAAAGCAGCATGGATTATTCTTATCAAACATAATTACTTCCTTTTTATTTGCTTTTGATTTGGTCCAACAAAACATATGGTTTTGTAGCCGTCTGCTTGCACATATACTGACGATGAGAGACAAATGATATACACATATAGGCCTACAAATATTATGGCCATTACCGAGATGCTCATGAGAGGAATCAGAATTGTATTTTGTGGTAGAACATTTAACTCGAGGACCCGTTTATGTCGAATTTTTTGCTTCGTCCCGACGACTTCGGGTTAACGAGGTTTGAATATATATATATATATATATATATATATATATATATATATATATATATATATATATATATATATATATATATATATATATATATATATATATATATATATATATATATATATATATATATTCAAAACTATCACAGTATCAGTAATCTCGATTTACTTCGTTAACTCGAGATTAAGCGCCGGTATTTTTCATTCTATGTATTACTAAAAAAAGACCTGATAACTCGATATTGGGAAATTAAAAAAAATTGTCGATGATAAACCATGGTACTGATGTTTAATTTCAATCTGATATTGATCATTTATCTCGAGGTTAAATTTGTTGTTACGCCTTCACTAAATTATTATGTGATTTATTGACGAAAGCTGAACAATTATGCGTTTTGTTTCGTTAGTACATACAATGAATCCAAATCTGAAACATTCCGGTTAACATACATGTAGACCTACAAGTATTCTGATAATTACCGAGATGTTCACAAGAAGAATCAGGATTCTATTTAGTAACAGACCTTTTAACTCGAGAACTCTTTTATCTTGATTTTTTCTTGGTCCCGACGACTTCGAGATAGCGAGGTTTGACAACATATATAAATTACCCTTTGACATGATTACAAACACAACTGTCATAATCCTTCACGGTGGAGTGATCGATCAAATCTGTCAGCTTGGTAACTTGTTTTCTAAAAAGCATTTTTAGATAGAACTTAAGTATTATATTTATAAAATATCAGTAATATTGATACAGTCGTTTGTCATATGCTTACATTCAAATTCACCTTTAAAGAGCACAAAATATAAAAAGTAACTCTGTTATTTGTGACCTGGCCTTTAATCGTTAGTCAATAGCTAATTAATTCTTACAATCACACGTGGAAAATATTTTTCGACTTCAAGAATTATTTGGCAAAGGCTTGTGCTGTATCAAATTATTGAATTCCTTAAATGAACTCAATTTACTATTGTTTGCCGCAGATATATAGATCAACCATATATTATCCCCAATCTCAATCGTAAGTACATTTCTCAACAACTTCTCAGTAAACTTAGTCACTGTATTTAGTTATATAATGAGCCAATTATTACAAATTCTGTATTCAATATATTTATGACTCAGCATGGTGTTGTTGTTATATATAGGACAATCAATTTAAAGCTGTTAGGTATTATTTAATTACACATTGAATTAATAGAACATAATGAGTAATAATGGTTCGTATCACAACTGCCGCGGGGAAACTCTATCATGTGATATGTATCAGTTCTATATCAGCCCCTTAATGTAAAATGAAATATTGTCACTCTATAAATTTAACGTCAGTGTAGCGTGACCTAGGGCTAATCAGAGAGTCATACAGTCATCTGGAAAAATTCAATAGCTAATAAGACAATTTCGTACACACTTGTTATATATAGTATCTGTAACTAATGCATTATGTATGTATGCCTCTTAAGAAATGGTAAATACCAGACAACAAGAACACGCAAGAGACATTCCGAAATTTTCTAGTTTGAGATTTATTTTCAGTCTTACGTATTTTGTTATCATTTTTCATAATTTGTTTCGTTTTCTTTTTTTTATAATTGTTGTCATTCATTTTTCATTTCTTTTTCTTTTTCTTTTTCTTCTTCTTCTTCTTCTTCTTCTTCTTCTTCTTCTTCTTCTTCTTCTTCTTCTTCTTCTTATTATTATTATTATTATTATTATTCTTTTTTTTTTTCTCCAACAGATTTTGTACTGGCTGTAGCTCATAAACTTTTCGCGTCAACTTTCAGCAACATTAAAGCATCAGAGGATCTAGGATCATTTTTCTCATTTCTTAAAATTCCCTCTATTTTCAGAGTTATCTCTCCCCCCGACCCTTTTCAATTTTCTCATGTCCCCATTTTTGTGGCACAATTTTCTCAGGAACTACTGAAAGCCTAAGTAAATCTGTTTGGATTTTCTGAAAGAGCAAAGACGGAAGTGGTGCATGTGGGTTTCAAATTTTATCTGAGTGTCCCCTTGAAAAAAGCTCGCTAGGGGCTGAATAAAGGGTTCATATTTTGTCAGCTAAAAATGAGACAAAAGTCAAAATATCTCAGAAACTAAGCATCTTTACTATAGACATATGCATGAGAAAGTTGTTTAGTTTTATGAGCTGCACATGTTCAAAAAGTTTCAAGGTCACAGAATTTAAGGTCAAGGTCACAGAGATATTTGAAAATTTAAAATCTTAATATCTCTAGAACTATCAGATTTTAGTATAGACATATACATGAGTGATTTGTAGATAATAGGCTGTTTAATATTCATACCAAATTTCACGGTCATCGAATAAAAGGTCAAGGTCACAGGTGAGTTTGAAAATTTCTCTAAAAATTTCAATTGAAAATAGCTCGAAAACGCGTGAAACTTTTATATACCAGTTACTGTACAAGATATGTGGATAATTCGATGAGGAATTTTGATGTAAAGTTTCAAGTCGTTGGATCAAAGGTCAAGGTCACAGCTCAAATTGAAAATTTCAAACTCAAAATAGCTCAAAAACTATAGAACTTTTAACAAGTTAGTGTTGAATGATTTGTAGGGAATGAGCTGAAAAAACAAATATATGAAATTTCAAGGTCATTCGATGAAAGGTCAAGTCACAAGCTCAAATTGAAAATTTCAACTCAAAATAGCTCAAAAACTATAGACTTTTTATATATATGTTAGTGTAGCAGAATTTGTAGGAATTGACCTGACCAACACATGTATGATATTTCAAGGTCATCCGATGAAAGGTCAAGGTCAAACCTCAAATTGAAAATTTCAACTCAAAATAGCTCAAAACGTATAGAACTTTTAATATATATGTTTAGTGTTGATGATTTGTGGGGAATGAGCTCTGAAAAACATATGTGTGAAATTTCAAGGGTCATCCGATGAAAGGTCAAGGTCACAAGCTCATCAAATTGAAAATTTCAACTCAAAATAACTCAAAAAGTATAGAACTTTTATATATATATTATTGTAGAAGATTTGTAGGGAATGAGCTGAAGAACATATGTATGAAGTTTCAAGGTCATCCGATGAAAGGTCAAAGTCACAGCTCAAATTGAAAATTTCAACTAAAAATAGCTCAAAAACTATAGACCTTTTATATAAGCGTTAGTGTGAAGATTTCTAGGAATGAGCTGAAGAACATATTGTGTGAAGTTTCAAGGTCATCCCGATGAAAGGTCAAGGTCACAGCTCAAATTGAAAATTTCAACTCAAACATAGCTCAAAAACTATAGAACTTTTGCATATAGGTCAGTGCTGGTGATTTGTAGGAAATGAGCTTAAGAACATGTGTGTGAAGTTTCAAGGTCATCTGAATGAAGGTCAAGGTCACAGCTCAAATTGAAAATTTCAACTCAAACTATAGAACGTTTATATCTTGGTTAGTGTTAATGATTTGTATGGAATGAGCTGATGAACAATGTATGAGTGTCAAGGTCATCCGAGTAAGGTCAAGGTCACACCGCTCCATTTTTTTAAATTTCAACTCAAATAACTCATTAGTTATAGAACTTTTGTATACATGTTGCTGAAGGAAATTTGTAGACAATGCGCTGAAGACTATTTGTGGAAAGTTTGAACGTCATCCGATGAAAGGTCAAGGTCACAGCTCATTTTCAGCATTTCAACTCAAAGTAGTTCAAAATATCAAGATTGTTTTTTTGAGGATCAGACTTCGATCTCAGGGTCAATCGCTTCTGAGCTTTTGCTCTGTTGCTCAACTGAAGCTGTATCAAAGCTGTAGCTTCTGAGCTTTGCTCTGTTGCTCATTCTGAAGATGTATCTAAAGCTGTAGCTTCTGAGCTTTGCTCTGTTGCTCAAGACCTGAAGATTATCAAAGCTGTTAGCTTCTGACCTTTGCTCTGGTTGCTCAGCTGAAGCTGTATCAAAGCTGTAGTCCTCAGCTTGGTTCGGATGACCCCTTTTTGCTTCAGCAAAAAGCTCAGCTCTAGTTAGGGTCATCCGACTTCAGGTCGGATGACCCTATTGTTATTGCGATTATTATTAGTTCTTCTTCTTCTTCTTCTTCTTCTTTTTTTTTTTCTCCAACCAGATTTTGTGTCATCTCTAGAGCAAAAACGGCTCATTCCCGATTTCGCTCAAATTTTCAGCATCTATTGGCATCATCCAAAAAATCTAGACCCGTTTTTCTCATTTTTTTTTGAAAATTCCTTCTATTTTCAGAGTTATCTCCCCTTATTTCCTTTTCATTTTTTCACATGTCTCATTTGTGGCTCATTTTTCTCAGCAACAGCTAAAGCTTCAGCGAACCTGTTTGGGATTTTCTGAAAGATCAAAGGCTGTAGTTGTGCAGGAATATTTTCAAATTTGATCTGAGTGTCCCCATGAAAAAAGCTCGCTAGGGGCATGAAAAAAGGGTTCATATTTTGTGAGCTAAAAATCAGACAAAAGTCAAAATATCTCAGAAACTAAGCATCTTTACTATAGACATATGCATGACAAAGTTGTACAGTTTCATGAGCTGCAAAAACTCAAAAAGTTTCAAGGTCACATGATTTAAGGTCAAGGTCACAGAGACCTTTGAAAATTTAAAATCTCAATATCTCTAGAACTATCTGATTTTAGTATAGACATATACATGAGTGATTTGTAGATAATAGGCTGTTTAATATTCATACCAAATTTCACGGTCATCGAATAAAAGGTCAAGGTCACAGGTGAGTTTGAAATTTCTCTAAAAATTTCAATTGAAAATAGCTCGAAAACGGTGAAACTTTTCTATACCTGTTAGTGTAGAAGATATGTAGATAATTCCATGTGGAATTTTTATGTAAAGTTTCAAGGTCGTTGGATGAAAGGTCAAGGTCACAGCTCAAATTGAAAATTTCAACTCAAAATAACTCAAAAACTATAGAACTTTTATATATAGATTAGTGTTAGAGATTTCTAGTATATGAGCTGAAGAATATATGTGTGAAGTTTAAAGGTCTTCTTCTTCTTCTTCTTTCAACTCAAAATAGCTTCTTTTATATATAAGATTAGTGTTGATCGACTTGTAGGACTGAGCTGAAGAAAATAGGTGTGAAATTTCAAGGTCATCCGATAAAAGGTCAAGGTCCAGCTAAAATTGAAAAATTTCAACTAAAAAAAGTATTTTTTATATATTGGTTAGTGTTAATGATTTGATATGGAATGATCTGACGAACAAATTGTATGAGGTGTCAAGGTCAACCGAGTAAAGGTCAAGGTCACAGCTCATTTTTTAAATTTCATCTCAAATAAGCTGATTAGCTATAGAACTTTTGCATACATGTTGCTGAAAGAGATTTGTAGACAATGCGCTGAAGACTAATTGTGGAAAGTTTGAAGGTCAACCGATCAAAGGTCATCACAGCTCACTTTCAACATTTCAACTCAAAGTAGTTCAAAATATCAAAGATTGTTTTTCGAGGAAAGGAGCGGACTTCGGTCTGAGGGTCATAGCTTCTGACTTTGCTCTGTTGCTCAACTGAAGCTGTATCAAAGCTGTAGCTTTCTAGCTTTGCTCTGTTGCTCAGCTGAAGCTTTATCAAAGCTGTAGCCTCAGCTGTAATCGGATGACCCCTTTTTGCTTCAGCAAAAAGCTCAGCTCTAGTTATTATTATTATTCTTTTTTTTTTCTCCAACAGATTTTGTACTGGCTGTAGCTCATAAACGGCTCAGCCGATTTTGCTCAAATTTTCAGCAACATTAAAGCATCAGATGATCCAGGGTCATTTTTCTCATTTTTTCAAAATTCCCTTCTATTTTCAGAGTTATCTCCCTTTTTTCATTTTTCACCATGTCCCATTTTGTGGCACAGTTTTCCTCGGGTGAAAACTACTGAAGCTAGAAGTAAATCTGTTTGGATTTTCTGAAAGATCAAAGACGAATCTGGTGCATGTGCATTTCAAATTTGATCTGAGTGTCCCCTGAAAAAAGCTCGCTAGGGCTGAAAAAAGGTTTCATATTTTGTCAGCTAAAATTGAGACAAAAGTCAAAATATCCTCAGAAACTAAGCAATCTTTACTATAGACATATGCATGAAAACAGTTGTTCCAGTTCTACGAGCTGCACATGCTCAAAAAAGTTTCAAGGTCACAGAATTTAAGGTCAAGGTCACAGAGATATTTGAAAATTTAAAATCTCAATATCTCTAGAACTATCAGATTTTAGTAACACATATACATTTTTGAGTGATTTTGTAGAGAATAGGCTGATAAATGTTACATAACGAAATTTCATGTCATCGGATGAAAGGTCAAGGTCACATGTGAGTTTAAAAATTCTCTAAAAAATTTAAATTGAAAAATAGCTCGAAAACGGTTGAAACTTTTATATTAACTGTTACTGTACAAGATATATAAGATAATTCGATGAGAAATTTTTATGTACAAAAGTTTCAAGGTCGTTGGATCAAAGGTCAAGGTCACAGCTCAAATTGAAAATTTCAACTCAAAATAGCTTCAAAAACTATAGAACCTTTTATATATAGGTTAGTGTAGATGATTTGTAGGGATTGAGCTGAAAAACATATGTGTGAAATTTCAAGGCCATCCGATGAAAGGTCAAGGTCACAGCTCAAATTGAAAATTTCAACTCAAAATAACTCAAAAAACTATAGAACTTTTATATATAGGTTAGTGTTTGATGATTTGTAGGAACGGATGTAGCTGAAGAAAATATGTGTGAAATTTCAAGGTCATCCCGATGAAAGGTCAAGGTCACAGCTCAAAATTGAAAATTTCAACTCAAAAATAGCTCAAAAACTATAGAACTTTTATATATGTGATTTATCTTCTTCTTCTTCTTCTTCTTTTTATATACATGTTACTGTTGGATGATTTGTAGGGAATGAGCTTCTTCTTTGCAGATCTTCTTACTTCTTCTTCAAATTATTATTATTATAGAACTTGTATTATTAGTAAGATTATGCGATGATTGTGAAGTTTGAAGGTTTTTTTTTCAACATTTAGTTCAAAATTATTATTATTATTCTGATTTGCTCTGTTGCTTGATTATTATTCTGATTTTGCTATTATTATTATTTGCTCTGGTTGCTTATTATTATTATTATTATTATTATTATTATTATTATTATTGTTATTATTATTATTATTGTTATTATTATTATTATTATTATTATTATTATTATTATTATTATTATTATTATTATTATTATTATTCTATTCGTTTTATTGTTTATTTATTTTTTTCGAAGGACGATTACTTCTGATACATTTTGCATTTTATACAAATGATAATAGTTGGAGACAACAATGAAGCCTGTTATAGCTGATGAAGGGATTTTTTTACAAGTTACATTTACCAAATCAAAGTTCGAAAAACAATCAATATCGTCATAAACAAAAGTTTTTTTCCCAGTTACCAGTAAAGGATTTGAGACAAAAGGATAAACAATGACGATATTTGTGAGGCAATATACCGGAAAGGCACTTATTACCTTCCGGCTGGTCACACATTACCAATACTACGTCTAGACTACAAACACATCATTAATTAGACACCAAAGAGGGCTTGGTGAGAATTCTTGAATTAAAAATATGTTACAATGTTAAATTCTAAATTGTTCTTGATATATTTTATATATGAAACATTCTAGCTTCGGTCCTTTTGGTTAGTTAGTACATTCAATAGTTGTATATGGGCTTTGATAAATATTACATCTTAAATTAGAGCAATCCATTTTATTGTAGCTGGTTAGTGTATTTATCCGTAGGACAACCTGATAAACATTGTTCCAGAACTATACAGATACGTGGAACCTCGAAAAAAGACCAACTCGCTTAGGAGACCACCTCACAGTTAAGACCAGGGATTTTCAGTCTCTTAATATTCAACAAGTACAGAACCTCACTTAAGAGACCACATCACTAATCAAACCACTCTGAATCAGACAGTTAGGTGGTCTTAATAGCGACGTTTCATGTATATGGATAAGGTGCAGTTTTCCATATGTACAAGGAACATAGACAGAAAGAAGAATATCTAATTTTTAATTTTCTGAAATTTACAATTCTAAAACCAGACATATCAAACTACTCTAACATAATTATCAAGGTAATTATACTTAACGTATTTCCTTTATCTATTGATTAACTTTGTAACAATATTTTTCAGAATTTATATATTTTTATATTCCACATCTGATGTCGTAAATACATTTCCCTACTATAATTCAAACTGGTATGTGCATCTACCTTCACACCGCAACACGGAAAACAAATGTCCACCATAGTTACGTTAGTATTTTATCTGCCAAATCTGGCGCCAATTCACAAAGCAATGATGATTTTATCTCAATAGTCTTGTATCAGCCATAGTAATTACGGTATCATTAAATATAGTGTATGTTCAACAGGCATATAATGGAATAAAGCACCAATAAATTAATTTGTAAAGACGTAATTGAAAGTAAATGTGTTGTTTTCTAACATTATATATATATATATATATATATATATATATATATATATATATATATATATATATATATATATATATATATATATATATATATCAGAAAATCCTCGTTATCTCGAAGTCGTTGGGACCAAGAAAAAATCGAGATAAATGGGTCTTCGAGTAAAAAAGGTCTGTCACTAAATAGAATTCTGATTCATTTCGTGAACATTTCAGTAATTGCCAGAAAACTTGTAGGCCTGCATGTATATCGTGTGTGTGTGTGTATGTGTGTGTGTGTGCGTGTGTGTGTGTGTGTGTGTGTGTGTGTGTGTGTGTGTGTGTGTGTGTGTGTGTGTGTGTGTGTGTTTACTGCTATATTATGCAGACTCAAAGCATTTTTCAATAAAATGAAAAAGGTATTTAAATTACTGAACAAAGTTAAAATATCAAAGGGATCGACTACTATTATATTATTTTGTTTGATGAATTTCTCTTTAACTGCAACAAAAATGATTACGTATCTCATCGAACATGAAACAAATGATTGATTTTGACAACAAATGAAAAAAGAATGAAATAATTATTAGCCACAAAATAGAAAATAATTGTAAATATAAAACACTGCTGTGATATTAATAATTAATTACCTAAAATGTAATAAGTGATAACTGGACTTGCATGCGAATCAACATTTCGTCTAGCTTAAGGTAAAAGTAAATTAGAATTGGTTTTGTTGTTCAAAGTACGTTCCTGTTAAAGCACATGATAAAAGCAGTATTAGGTTTTGCTAAACATTGTAAATTTAACAGTGAACTGAGGTTGACCTTTAACAACCAGTTTGATTGCATCTTCAACAAATTCATAGACCTACGAAAGAAAATTACAAACGCTGATCAAACAAAATTGTGTTCTTTGTGGTCGTTTAATTGATTAAAGATGCATTTTAATGGCATTAATGTAGTGATGTTAAAAGAAATATATATTTCATTATCATTTGGAAAGGTTTCTATGACAAGTGGAGAAGAAGACTAACACCTAGGTAAGAACAACATAAAGTACAGCACGCTATCAAAGTCAATTCAGCGACCTAATAAAGCGTTTTCCTGCGTTTGTTAACTAAGATGCAGTTCTAAATACCGTGTGTTCGAAATTCTAAAATTCGAGCATGCGTTTGAACAAATTGACTCTGTACATGACATCAATTCTTTGTTGTTTGAAATCAGGGCCTTGAGTTCGATCTATTCTACCTATAGACTTGATTTTTCATCTTCTTCCCGTATCTCATCGGTGGTAGTACAGAAACATTGGATAATTCAAAGTACCCCACTAGATTGGTCAGAAGTTGTAATATTTAAATAGATTTCTGTATAATAGGAGGATCTAAGCGGGGAATGATATTATCCTTTTTACGGGAATCGCACCTCACCATTCCATACTATAAAAGTACAGATACCAAAGTGGCAACCATTACGCTGTCCAAAAGACAATTCGTAAATATCTTGAACATTGGAGAAACAATTAAAACAATCTGTTAACTTCAGAGGTGAATCAGGTGCCATGGGGAGTTCGCATTTCCTGTCGACCACCATAACCATTCGCAGTGAGACCACAGTTAAATCCACTTAAAAACGCAAAAACTTTATTCGAATTATTCCATTCCGTTCAGTTTTGTCGGGATATTTTGTATTCATACTACTTCTGGTTTCGTAAAATTTACATTAGCGACATTCACAGATACCTTGTTTCAGTTCATCAGCGAGAAATAAAATTTAGATGAATGTACTTTCTTGTAAAGATGACAAGTGTCCCGAGATCTGATTTCAAAGCCGGCACCTATCCACGATGATACCCGTATCCCAGGTCTTATACGGTGCGTAACCGGAAGTGATGCTACCTACTTTTCCTTTGAAATTGCATCATATGATAACGAACCGTGTCGGAATAGACGAAACATGTCTAATATAGAGAAATCATGGACACAGTCGGTTCATATGATTATATGCGTATTAAGGAACCAAAGATTTATGAATTAATGTGCAGTCCTTCTTATCAACCGGTTGTGACTGAAGTATCTCGGACTTCATGTTACTAACTTAAAGTAAAACATAATTAAGTGTATCACTAGACAATCCCACCGGAACATGTCGCTAGAAGAATAAATCTTTCTAGAATTACATAAAGAAAAATTAAATTGTTGATTGCAAATGATACGTCTTTTGGGCTTCTGGAGACGTTACGTCTACTGTTAATGTAAATATTGCTGATACGTACTGGTACAGAAATAATAGCTTTACTTTGATGGAAATCATTTTACAGTCATTACTGTTCCCTTGAGTCCAGAAAATTGTACAAGTGGTCATTTAGATAAATCTAAGATATTCCCCATTAAGTGTACCTGTGGTAGCAACTGGCTACGAGTGTCTATAAAAAAGAAATCTTAATTACGAAGACAAGTCGATAATCTATCGAAAAAATATCATCTGAATTCATATGAAGAAAATCAGATTTCAGCAACATCCTCGACACCTTCGAGTTATTATTTCCTAATATCACAAACTCGAAATTAAACTAGGTATATCAAAACAAAGACTGGAATCAAGTTGAATACAAAACATCTCAGATAAAGTATAATCTTTAGCATGTCCAGGACACAGATACAAATCCGGCAAAAATGCACCAACACGGACCTCTGGGAACCAAGAGGTGGGATCAGGTGCATTGGAGGAGTAAGCATCCCATGTCGACCGGTCACACCCGACGTGAGTCCACAGTCAAGTCCAAATGAAATATGTGAGGAACGAATCCTTGTCACAATATATTTATATCAAACTAGATCAGGAATATCAAAACACACACAGATTGAGTCTACTTTTATTAAACTAGATCAGGTATATCAAAACGTAGACTGCAATCAGATTTTATCTATATATATTTATTTCATTTATTCGTATTACCTATCAATCAAAGTATATTTCAAAAGATTTGCTATACACCATTATTTTGTAATATTATTCTATTTGCATCAAATTAATTCCGAAGCAATTATATATTTTATCTAAGTCAGATACATTACAACCAATGCAATATTGATGTAACATGGCCTAAGACATTACTAAATGTCAAAATAATCTACAAATATATTTCCTGCAAGGATAGATTAATTTGTTACTCATATTTTCTGTAATTTTTATTCTATTTTACTTCGTTGAATATCATTATTGACCCGGAAAACTATGTTTATCAAAATACCAAAAGCAAGCCTCAATAGAAGAATGTTATATGATCGCGGTTTATTTTTTAAGAAAATATCAAATATGTGAATATATTTTCATCCTTATTCTAAAATGCGCTGCAATTATCAGGCAGATGCAAATATAAGGTTAGATCATCATTTTGTCTTCGTATACGTTAGCCCGCTATCACATGTATATGTATGGTGTTTATATATCGCAGATGATCCGATATGCCAGGGCGTGTTCAACATATGAATATTTCATACACAGAGGCAAATTACTTACTAATATGATATTGTCATCGAAAAATCGGAAATCACGCTTGATGTCATGTTCCGCAAATTTCAAGGTCGGTATAGAGGCTTCGTTTGCAATTATTAAGCTTCACTAAATAAAATGTTGAGATACCTATTCGATAGCGGTTGTGTCTGTAAATATTGCGACGAGAATTTATTTGGAATCGCAGCGGGTGTGACCGGTCAAAGGGTGATGCTTTCTCCTCCATGGCTTCATAAATTGTATTGCCTGGTTTTGAGGTCTCCAAAATATTTTACCGCTGTGCAGTTATTCTGGATCACAGGGTTTTGACTGTTTGTTCGATGTATATATTTCTTTCACTACATGAAAATTGGTCCTGACGTAACATAACATAATTTACCTTCCACAAAATAGTCAAATACTCCCTTATTTGTTTTTCAACATTTTTATAATTTTTGTATGGAGTTTTACATTGTTTAGTATCTACTTTATTTTGACTGTCTCTGCCTTTCACCTAATACCAGTCTTGTATGGAGTTTTGTGTTGTTTTAGTATCTATTTTACCTATTACTATTATTTTCAGTCTTGTATGGAGTTTTACATTGTTTAGTATCTATTTTATATTGACTGTCTCTGCCTTTACCAATCCCTTCTGTATCTATTATACATTTCAGACTTGTTTGGAGTTTTGTATGGTTCAGTACCTGTTTTATTTTGACTTTCTCTGCCTTTAACAATCCCTTCTTTACCTATTATACATTTCAGTCTTGTATGGAGTTTTACATTGTTTAGTATCTATTTTATTTTGACTGTCTCTGCCTTTAACAATCCCTTTTTACCTATTATACATTTCAGTCTTTTTTTGGAGTTTTGTATTGTTTAGTATCTATTTTATTTTGACTGTCTCTGTCTTTAACAATCCCTTCTTTTACTATTATACATTTCAGACTTGTTTGGAGTTTTGTATGGTTCGGTATCTATTTTGTTTTGACTGTCTCTGCCTTTAACAATCCCTTTTACCTATTATACATTTCAGTCTTTTTTTGGAGTTTTGTATTGCTTAGTATCTATTTTATTTTGACCGTCTCTGCCTTAAACAATCCCTTTTTGCCTATTATACATTTCAGTTTTTTATCTCTTCAAATATTGGCAGATTCTGGTGTATGTGTTGAGATATTTCGCAATTATTTTGATTTCATTTTTTTTTTTTTTTTTTTTTTTTTTTTTTAGATATTTTATAATCACTTGTTTCCCCTTTTCAATTCCATTATTTAATCTAACTCCTTGTGTTAACTGTTTTGAAACTATTCTACAAATTCTATTTGCTAAATGGTATGAATGTGCGGATACTTTGTTGAAATGATAAGTGGTAGTGTTTAATATCTGTAGGTTTGTAATAAAGTGTGTGTGTGTGTGTGTGTGTGTGTGTGTGTGTGTGTGTGTGTGTGGCGTGTTCTTAAATTGGAATAATTGAGTAATGAAATAGAAATGGAAACGTTTAAACTGTATAAACTGTTTTATTTGTGCATGCGAAAAACTTTAAAACACAAATAAATTATAAATCATAAAAAGAGTATTGCCAGCTTTTATTCTTCGATTCATTCACTTATCGTACAGATCTTCAACCCAGTGTCATCACATTCGTCATCATGTTCTATTCCTGCGGGAATTTAGCCCCACTTACATGAATATGTACGGAACACCAAATTCCGGGAATCTGAATGTCAAATCGGAATATTATGGCTAATCAATATATTTACCCCAAATTACCGAAGTTTTGGCGACGAAATTTCTATTGTTTATACATTAGTTCTGTATGACTCATATGAAGGAGGTTTAAATAGTTTATGCAAATTTTGGTACTAAAAGGTGCAACGAATGCAGGCTATTTTTGTTATCAAATTATACAAATTTATCATACTTGATAGCGTAGACTAGCAGATACCATTAATTCGACTTATGTTACCAAGGTAATATTTATCATGCGTGATAGCGTAGACTAGCCGATACTATTAATTCGTCTTACATTATCAATAACAACCATTTCGATAGCGTAGACTAGCCGATACTATTAATTCGTCTTACGTTACCTGGATTATATTTATCATGCTTGATAGCGTAGACTAGCCGATACTATTAACTCGTCTTACGTTACCTGGATTATATTTATCATGCGTGATAGCGTAGACTAGCCGATACTATTAATTCGTCTTACGTTACCTGGATTATATTTATCATGCTTGATAGCGTAGACTAGCCGATACTATTAATTCGTCTTACATTACCAAGAACAAACACTTGATAGCGTAGACTAGCAGATACAATTAATTCGTTTTACGTTACCAAGATCATACTTATCATACTTGATAGCGTAGACTAGCAAATACAATTATTTCGTCTTACGTTACCAAAGACCATATTTAACATATTTGATTGTGTAGACTAACAAAATCGACTATTTCGCCTAATGTTACCAAGAGCCACCACATCTATCATACTTGATAGCGGAGACGAGCAAATACTTTTATTTCATCTTACGTTACCAAGAGCAACTACATCTATCATACTTGATAGAGTAGATTAGCACTTTTAAGCAACCTTATGACCTCTCTTGTAGACTAAAAGTTTAGTACTGTTTATAATATTTATACCGAGTATTTCCGGAAATACATGTATGACACACCAAAGTAACACTAATGAGTTAAATCGGTTAAACTGAAATATACAAAGTTTAACTGCACTCAAATAAAAAAAATGAGATAAACCTATTTGTTCTCTAGAAAATCCTCATTCTAATTGAGAAAAATTAAGTTAAATATAAAGTCTCAGATACTAAAGTGTAAATCTTCAAAATGTCCAAGATAAATATATAAACTGGTGATATTGGACAATCACGGACCTCTGGAAATCCAGACTGCGCTAAAATCATATCAATGAATATAAATGTGATTCCGGCAAAGTTAAAACCTTCTTTATATCCAGTTAATTCAAATTGTTACAAAAAATCACATTAATGAGTTTTTCTCTTACTTAGAATTAACTAGGGAGAGAGAAAAACGATTAGTTTTAATTGAGAAAATTTCAGTTTGATAAAAACTTTAAAATATAGGTTTAGCTGTGAAAGGGTAGATCTTAAAAAATCACATTAATGAGCTTTTCTCGGACTTAGAATTAACTAGGGAGAGAGAGAAAAACGATTAGTTTTAATTGAGAAAATTTCAGTTTGATAAAAACTTTAAAATATAGGTTTAACTGTGAAAGGGTAGATCTTAAAAAATCACATTAATGAGCTTTTCTCGGACTTAGAATTAACTAGGGAGAGAGAAAAATACGATTAGTTTTAATTGAGAAATTTCAGTTTGATAAAACTTTAAAATATAGGTTTAGCTGTGAAAGGGTAGATCTTAAAAATCACATTAATGAGCTTTTCTTGGACTTAGAATTAACTAGGGAGAGAGAGAAAAACGATTAGTTTTAATTGAGAAATTTCAGTTTGATAAAACTTTAAAATATAGGTTTAACTGTGAAAGGGTAGATTTAACTCAGTAATATGATATTGGCGTGTAATATGCAATAAAACAATCAACAGATCAAGGACAAATAACCCCTAAATATCTAAATGGAATGCTCTTTTCTATTGTTTAGTGCAGTCCATTATGGTCTGTAGGGTTGAAAGGATTAATAAACATGTATCGCTATGTCGTCTAATTCAGCGCTTCGTCTAATTCTGCGCTCTACTTAATGCTCAATTCACTATGTATATCAACGACATGTAAAACCTAACAGTCGTAACTTTGCGTAATTAACATTATATATTAGGTTCTAGTTAACCTGGGAGATGCATTTCTTCCTTACTGTGGTGAACTTTAGATGGTCACCAGTGAATATTTATAGAGAATGGACATGATTTAAGAGAGCGTCTGCTGCTGTGCGGGGTTTCAGATACTGCCCGAATCATCCGAAGGCACTAAAGTTCGTTCCAAAATAGTATTTATCACTATGACACATTAAAAAATATTTTAGAAAATTTTAGCCAAAATTATTTTCATCATGTTTTTTTTTCATATGTTAAATGAACTAAATATTTATTTTTTACCTAGCATGGCAAAATTCTCAGAACTCTATTTCAGACGCCATTTTGCTGAAATTTTAAGAGACAAAATGGTGTTTATATATTTTGTCAGATTGAATAGTAACACTTTCCTGAAACAATCTATACACTTTCCACTCGGGATCTCTGATGATGACCTACATTTACAATGTCTTCGAAGTCATGTATCTTCATGGTAACAAATATGGCAATGTTTAATAGATGAAGCGATCAATTAAACGACTTAAATAAGGTTGAGGAAACATATGGGTATCGGGTTACGTTTTGTCAATTAATAATTACAATTTTCATACATATGTCAATGCGATATATCCCAGCGAACTAGAAATTAAAGATACAACAGAATCAAGCACACACGCTTCATACTTAGACATTTTACTTAATATAAACACAGACGGGAAATTAGCAACTAAGCTATACGATAAACGCAACGATTTCGGCTTTCCCATCGTAAATTTTCCACATTTAAGTAGTAATATCCCTCAGTCACCCGCATATGGAGTTTATATTTCACAAATGATCCGATATGCCAGGGCATGCACAACATATGAAGATTTCATATACAGAGGTAAACTACTCACTGACAAATTATTGACACAGGGATATCGAAAACCGCGTTTAATGTCAACGTTCCGCAAATTTTTACGGTCGGTATAATAGTCTTGTTTGCGACTACTCTGTTTCACTAAGTGAAATGTTGAGTTGCCTTTTCGTTGGCGGTTGTTGAGACGTCTGTACCAATTGTGACGAGGATACACTCCTCACGTGTTTCATTAGACTTGACTGTGGACTCACGGCGGGTGTGACCGGTCGACAGGGGATGCTTACTCCTCCATGGCACCTGATCCCACCTCTTGGTTTCCAGAGGTCCGTGTTTGTCCATTTTTACCGGATTTGTATCTATGTCCTGGACATTCTATTGATTTATACTTTGGTATCTGAAATTTTTATATTTAAACCATAATTTTATTGTTGATTCAGCACACACAGTAATGAAATGTGTATCAACTAATTGCTGAAAGATGACTTCACATGTGTAAACAATAACAATTTGTTTTTCAAACATCGTAATTTATTGATACTATGATTAGAGCTTAGGGGCGCAGAATAGGCCGACAGCATTGTACATGTAGTAGTGAGTATTTCCGAAAATCTTCTGTCAATTGTATGACAACAAGTTTCAGTTTTAATTTTCCTAATTGATTTTAAAGTTTAAATGTTTCTGTTTGATTTATTTGATGATCGCTGTGAAGTTTTATTACTGCAAGAGAAATCAACTCGTATTGCAATAGAACAAAAAATAAAAGTAATTTGTTTTTATCTCATTTATTTGTTTATATGGTTACAAAATGACAACAAGACAATTTTAACATTTTCTGTATTTTTATCAGGTGTAATTGTTTGTTGTTTATGTTTACAAGACTAAATACGAAGACCTGTAACAGAAATGCCAACCATATTTCCTTTGAATTCTGTTATCTTGCATTTCAATCACTAAAATTCACAAAAGTAAAAACATTTGTACTAACTTCACAAGAATTCAACAGAAAGTAGTTCATTTGGGCGGATTAAAGTTTGGATATATTATCTTTCTTGTAAAATTGACATCTATCTATCTTGTATGCTGTTTTTTCAAATCTGATGCGTATCGCTACATGATATCCATATCTTGGGTGATATACAACCGTTTAACCGGAAGTGATGCAGCCCACATTTTTCTCTGAAATTGGGTACTATTATTATGAACCGTGACGGAACGGAACAACTCGAAAAATCGTGTCTCTTACACTATTATTTTATAATATCATAATAAAATGAAAAGGAATTTGAAGCTCTGTTTACTTTCTACTATTAAGTATTCTAAACAGACGGTGTTTATTTTTACTATGTGATATCATGAACAGTTTACCATAAATAAATGGTCTACCATTAATTATCCACACCTACACTAAGAAGAAATTATAGTAGTCATTGATTAAATTATACTTTTTGGAAACGATTTATAGGAAAAAGATGAAAATGGAGTATTTTCTGAAAGAAAATGTTAAGAATTAGTAGCCGTTGGCGATTTTGGCGTCTGCTAATGTGAACAAAGCTACTGGTTGAACTTAACCGATTTATAGTTTGTAGTGTTATATTCCATATTCATATCCGTTAGCCATACTATTAAAAAAATAATGCTCAGAATAAACTTGTTACCATAATAGTGGTACGTAAAAATCATAATCTAGACCTAGGCGATAATTAGCTCACACCTTATGAAATAATTGAATTAAATAACATTTTTGTCCTTCCTGGAGTACAGAAACGACAAAAACTACATCTACAATGATTTTACTAATCTTATTAACTGTTGACACTTACCACATCCCAGAATTATATTATTTCTGATTTCTCTCTGTGTATTTCCTTGTTGGAATTATCTCACATAAATAGCAATTCAGCAATTGAATTAGACCTAACTGGTGATATTTACACGGTAAACACCGAGTCTGAAATTTAATTGTCGTCTTTAGATGCTAATCGAAACCGACATCTCCGAGGAAGTAAATTTTCCATGCATTTATGGTATTGTTTTATATGTGGAACAACAGCAGTTTCTATAACAGTCGGTTATTGTTATGCCATTGGATCATTCCATTTCAGTAAGTCATGTTTTGAGAAACAATTGATATTAAACGTGGTCTTTTATGACATTTCTATTTATTTATTTTTTTTCATCATACATGTATATATTTGTATTACTGTATTCCTGATAATTTTCGCCCCTGATTATTATCGCCCTTTGACGACAAGAAGCATATACATCCTGTCTTAAATTCGCCCTAAGTCATCATATTCTTTTGGATGGCAGGTCTCCCTGCGAGTTAGTTTTTATCTCGAATATTTCACTGTCATTTTAATTCGCTCACTTATATAAATATGAAAAAGCGAAAATTGAACATGAGCTAAAATGTCCAGGTATACATTACATGCAAAATGCCCAGGTATACATTACATGCAAAATGCCCAGGTATACATTACATACAAAATGTCCAGGTATACATTACATACAAAATGTCCAGGTATACATTACATACAAAATGTCCAGGTATACATTACATACAAAATGCCAAGGTATACATTACATACCAAATGTCCAGGTATACATTACATACAAAATGTCCTGGTATACATTACATACAAAATGTCCAGGTATACATTACATACAAAATGTAATTTACTTCATCTTCTTAAGTATTTTCATTACCCAGAGTTACCACGCCTCGAAGCAGGTATGGATTGTGATGCATTTGTTTGTGCGTAAAATGAGAAAAGTTATCAATTGTGATGTCATATGTTTCTGTGAAAAAGACGTTGTTTTCTCACATAAAGACATGACGTCATAAGCGATACCTGCTGATATGGGAGATAATTCTGACTACAGAATTAAAGTACGACCTTTATAAATACTCGTATCTTTGAAAAAAAAATACAAAAAAAAATCATCGATTTTTTTCATTTATGTATAATGCATTTGGTTTATGTAATTAATCTTTAATATATCTTTGATTTGTAATATCAATGTTAGAAAATTATTTACATGAACACAAGCTCCATGGCCGAGTGGATAAAATATCACGCTATAAACCACGCCTTTCACTCTCATCAAGACAGGTTTACCAAAACAATTTTTTTCTACATTTACCTCTTGTATTTGATTTACAATGAAATGAAAACTATACACAGGCATAAAAAATCTTATATTCGTGTATATATTTTGTGAAAATAAGATCAGGTCCGGTGTGGGATGCATATACAAATACATGTAGTAAGGTTGAATTAATCAATTGTAAGTGAACAATTGCCAAACTGGGGTTTTCAAGCAATCTTCACCAAATACATATATAGGAATTTAAGAATTTTGATGGCTGTGTATATCTCTCTTAGTCATTGTGTATCAATCTAAATGTAAAAAGGAAAGAAAACCCCACAGCTAATGCCCTATAAGTTACGTTAGCTTTGATATTGATAATGAAAATATATTTTTTTTGTAACGTGATATCACCTGTTGTACATTTCAGCTCAAATAGATATGGACCAAGTTGCACAATACTTTGTTATATTTAACCTATGTTTAGCCTATTCCTTTATCATTAATTAACTACAGTTAAATTTAACAACGTATTGTGCAACTGGGCCCTGTCCTGTGGTTATAAATTACGTCAAAACACTATCTTTATACAAATATTGATTTCACTTCTACACCTTCACCAATATTTATCAAAAAGTCATTATAAACCAAAAAAAGGAAGTATTTATGTGTAAAATGCCATTTATATATTTTAAAAAAATCAATCCCAGTAATTGTGAAAAATTCATTTCTGCGTTAATCAGAGGGCAAACATACTCTGAGTTGTATACGCTTCTGGTTTTCGTTCTCAAATTACTAAATCTGTAACATCCTTGTATCTGTTTGAAATGAAGAATGAGACAAAGTTCAAAAGACAGCCGCGTATCCAGAGATAAAACAAAACCTAAACCTGATATACGACGGAGCAGCTCCACTGATAAATTAGGACATTGTTTGAATAGTAAGAATCGACGACAAGCACCTGTCACAAGATGGTATTTATGGAATTGGTAACAAAATCTTCGTCGTGACTAATTCCCAGAAATACGAAGTATATAATGACAAAATGATATTTTAATCTATAAAAAAAGAAGAACAAATGTTTCCTATTTAACTGAAGACGGCGCTTTTATTCCCGGAATCCAGTTAGTGATACAAAAAGACCGATTTTATATAATAGGAAATTGGTTTATATTAAATAATTATTATTTGCATAATAATTGCATTTGAATGTCACTTGACATAAAATAAATCTAAAATCGGAAAATGTTTCTTTACCGTGATAATCGTTCAACAATTTGATTCAAATATTCATGTTATCCCGAAATATTCTTTCCTTGATATCGTTATTTCGTTTCCGCTGTATAACTACTCAAAATGACGAAGTAAATATATGATTTATTAATTCTGTGTTATTTCGAAACCAACCCAGCCGGGTCAGAAATGATGATTTGATCATTAAAATTATTTCATTTCATTTTCATTACTTTTTACCATAAAATGTTTAACGAAGTTGAAAATATCATTGATAGGCAGATGTCATGAATCATTCTGCATGTACTTACCTTTAATTTAACTTTAGCTAAACTGGACATTTCTCCAATGCAGAAATAACACTTACTCAGTATATAAAGGCTATGAATAAAGTGCGGTGTATAAGGGTTAAAGGGACAAAATACAAACACGGTGTATATTGGAGAAAGACGGACCAGAGTTGGTATTAAAAGTGATGGAAATCCCCGAAGACCGGTCACAATCGCCGTAATCCCACAATCAAATTCAAAACGACCGGATCCGAATTCATCAACTTCAATCAATACTCATGCTCAACTTTTACTTTATCATTTTGACAATATATTCGTTTGTGAGACTTCTGGATCTGAATAGGAAAGACAATGTCATTTTCATTGTTCACAATTCGCATAAAGAATTGATGGTCACATTTCTGATTTTCTGGAGAGAAAAAAATTATTTAGACCTTGAATAAAGTACTCTTGATTTTAGTATGTTTACAGCCAATTATATTTTTTCCCGAATTTGTTGTCACACTGAGCATTGATTTTCATAATTATCATTAATAAACAAGCATGTCCAGTTGTAGCATAATATTTGCATGTTTTTGCCTTAAAATCGTGAAAGGTTAGTTAGCTTATTTCTTAGTTAATTTGGTGACTTTGGGCCTAGGTAGGCTAAAGTCCACGTTCACAATTGGTTAAGACGATTCAACAACAACTACTTTTGAACGAGTTACTCAATATTTCAGATAAGATGAAAACGAGGGCATGATATCGACTTTAACAAACATTAAACGTCATCCAATCAAAAACAAATGATCTCTTGTCATAAGTAATTCCACGTTTGTCAAAAATATGTACATATCGGATATGACAGCGACAAATAAATCGTGTTATATATTGTTCTGCTTCACACCTGTACGTAGTTCTAAAAACCAATACCCGTTCAATGTTATTATCATTCTTAAACTTTTTGCGATTTTCACTTTCGCGACCTTGTACTTAATTTCATAACCAAATTTGTATGTCTATAATCGGCAACATTGTAAGAGTAGTAGAGTGGATATGTTAAGATTATTGGTCTGATACAAAGAACACAACGTAAAATTGCATTTATTTCATAGAGAAATTAAACACGGGATGTTACTTTTTCCCATGGCATCTGACACCAGGTCTGGGTTTTCGAGAGGTACAGATGTGTCGGACATCTACCATATTTGTGTGTTGTACGGTAATTATATTAAAGTTTCGGTATCCGTCCACATACTGTAAACCAAGAATGGTTTACTCTAGACATCCTATAGATTTGTACTTTGATATCTGAGAATTTGTATATCAGGATTATATGTTTTAACGCTTTTATGAAAAAAAAATTGCCTCGTCTTGAATTAATCATACATTATCATAATTACTTGGAACGTATATCTCCCCATCTTTCAATCATTTTGTCTTTGTTCATTTGTAGATTCACCTATTCGGGAAGAAAATGGCGAAAATTAAACGGGGATTAAATTCCACGGTACTAGACTACCAAAATCATGTGCCAGAAGTTCTGTCAGAAACCAAACCCAAAACACTAACTATGTTCCCCAAATAGGGGTGCACAGGTTGCACATATCATACATTACTGTCGCTATGAAATGTCAAAACTAACCTGCCACCCCTGTTATGATTTCATTTACACTCACTTCACCTGTTTATCTCGGTAGAACTCTATACATTATTCTGTAATATGCTTTTGCTGAATACATATTTAATGTTTATATTTCTGGCAATATTGTGGTCATGGTAAATATTTCCAATTTGAATTTGACCCATGTTTTGAGAAATGAATCTGTTGTCCAAATAAATTTGCATTGTATGAAAAACTCTAAAACAAAGACGCAGAAACTCAAAATAAGACGCGGAAGACAATTGGTAAATATATAAAATGTCAGACATCAACAAAAACACACAGGCTTTGCAAGTTAACTTGATTTACAGGACAAAATATTTAGATGATAAATATAGATTACGCAAAAAAATGGACAAAACTGAAAAATAATCATAACTCTAAGCCCAATTACCTCAACGAATGCATCCATAACTTAAGTATTTGTCAAAAGTAATAACCGTTGATACGGATCGCCGTTGTTTTATATGCTAATTTTACTAAATGTACTATATAAATTTCCGACGTTTAAAGTTAATTATCAACTTGTTTTCCTCTAAGCTATACAGTAATGCTTCCGCACAGATCAGTAAATGGTTGTCATTAAATTTGGGCTGGATATATAACAGTTTTCCAGTAATCGCTCCAGTGTGTATTAAGGAATATTCTATCGGTAATCTGACTCATCTTTGAGACATAAGTTTGCATTTTATGTCTTAGACTCTTAGAGGTCCGTGTTTGTCCAATATCAACAGATTTGTATTTGTCTCCGGGACAACTTGAAGATTAATACTTTGGTATCTAAGATTTGTATATGTATCATGGACATCCTGAAGATTTATACTTTGGTATCTGAGATTTGTATGTCTCCTAGACATCCTGAAAATTTATACTTTGGTATCTGAGATTTGTATACATTGTGTATGTCTCCGAGACATCCTGAAGACTTTTACTTTGTATTGTTCCATCAGAGGTTTCTACATTTGCTATTAGGTCTAGACAATTTTTAAATCGTAGTTTGTATAATACGATATAATCAAAATACACTTGTTTAAATACTGGTTGTTCTGAATTCTGCCAGTGGTAATTTTGGTACCAACAAGTGGTTACCATCGGCTGCCACTAAGTAACGTGGACCTCTGATTGCACTTAAATGGTACTTTTTTTAGTTTGCATCGTACCCTCCATCAGAGTCACATCAATGTTTTATATTTACTTTGAAACTAAAAAACGAAACTGCCTTCGTTTCTTAAAGATACATTTACCGACATCGTATTGTTATATTATACAATGCAATTTTGTTTGCATGTAGTCTGCCTCGCCGCATGTATTTATATCTAAGAAAATGTCAATGAACTATCTGTTGAGTGTATTTCAGGAGATATTTTATCTATTCTTTGACTTATATGCATATTGATGCTGTCACTTAATTAAACAAGAGGCCCAATGTGCCTTAACAGTCCCTGTGTGAAATCATACCCAGTTGAGGCCCCTTTTGAAGCCCCCATTGTTACTAGTACCTATTCGGATACAAACATTATATGGGTCAAAAGCAGAGTTCCAGCCCAGCCGAATTTGGTCACAGTTGAACTATTGATCAGATGTCAAAATGTATAAATGTTAATGATATTTTCTGTTTACTTTGATGACATAATTCAAGTGTAATAAAGGCAATACATTGCGCAGTACTGTGGCCACTAGATAAAAAATACAATAAATTGCAGATACCAAAGTACTAATCGTCAGGTTCGAGATTTAACACACGAATTTCGTTACAATTGGACAAACAAAACTTCTAAAAAATCAGAAAAGGGATCAGGTGTCATGGAGGAGTAAACATTCCCTGTCAGCCGGTCACATTCGCTAGAAGTACAGTCAATTCAAATGAAACAATTGAGATATAAATCTTCGTCACAATCGGTTAAGTCTTTTCAACAACTACTTTCGAACATATTACTCAACTATTATTTATTTATTTATTTATTTATCAATTCATTTATTTATTTATTTATTTTATTATTATTTCTCTGTAGACCCTTTCACGATAGCTGCGGTCCTGTAACTTTCAGTGTCAAAGTAATACAGATTCCGGGAAAATGACATCAAGAAACAATCAATTACTATAACGAAGTCTATGTTTTTGTGGCATCTTGCCACTCAAAGTCACAGAAAGTTTGCCAGTTTGCTTATCGTAGTCCGTTGCGCGCTCGACTCTTGATCGTGAGGTCTGGAGTACGAGTCCAGCCGGCCGCCGGGTTGGTTTCCTGTCGGATGATACTGTAAAAACCGAAGTCCCGTGTCATAGTAGGTGTCGGCACGTTAAAGAACCCTCACTGCTTAATGCCGAGCATAGGCCAAAATTTGAAGCCCTTCACCGGCATATGAGTGAAATATTCTTGAGTGGGACGTTAAACAACAATAAACAAACATCAAATTCTCTTCCTGGCATCGGATCCAAATTCTGGACTTTCGGAGGTCCGTCTTTGTTCGATGTTCGCTGTAGCTTCGCCACATTTGTATGTTGTCACCTGAACTTGCTAAATGAAATGCAATTTGATATCTGTACGTTTTTATTGTACTTAAAATGCACATAAACAGTTCCTTCGCTTAAACCGATTCTCTTTGTGTCATAGCTATGATTATCTGTCTTTGCACTCTTATATCAAAAGCCGTACATCAAAACATGACGATCACGTAAGTACTTGTAATACATAACCACGTATTAACATTATAAAGGTGGATCGAACTACATCGCCCGTTGTATCCCATATACGTCACTGCGTCGGAAGCATTAGCTTTATTTTACGATAGTTTATTGCATGTTAACTAGAAAATGAACTACCTAATCGCATTAACTCCCTGAAGCATATTCATAACATTTGTTCCATGCGCTGACGTTTTTAAAATACAGTAAATCAACTTAAAATAAATTGTTCGGGGCATTCATGTACTAAGCTGACATATCCATGATATTAAATGACTCCAAACTTGTCTTTCTTTTTTAATCTTTTATCATAAAATATCGATTCTGTAGACCTAATTAATAGTATATAGTGGAAATCTGCCATTCAACGTGTTAATGTTTTCCATTGTATATTTACTGCTTCAAATGAAACGTGTTTTATGATGTATTTTTAAACAAATATTAACGTTTTTGCGGATGGCAAAAACAAAGAGAGAACGTTAACATATACCGCGAAATATCTAGCACAGATCAAAATTCAGATATTTGTCCATAAATCTGTTGTCTATAGTTCTACAAAACCTGCTCGCCGATTCTGATAACTCTGTGTCTGGGTAAAGGAAATCACTCTGTTCAAACGGAGCCTCCATGGTCGAATAGTTAGAACATCGCGTTTTGAACCAAGGAGTCCCTCACTTTTTGTCAGTGCAGGTTCGAGCCCCGCTGGAATCTAAGCTGATCTTTTGTGAGAAAGTTTCCCGTTTCACTTGTGGTCTCTTCCCGGGTACCGAGTTATCTCCTCCATCATTAAATACTGCCCGCCATCATACAACTGAAAAATTGTTTAGTGTAGCGCAAACACTATTCAAATCAAATCAAATCGGATAAATCTTACGCTAGCTGACAGTTTCACATGAAGCCGTAAATCGGTCACTGGTATGTTATTGCGACTATCGTAAATCGGTCACTGTAATGTTATTGCGACTATTGTAAATCGGTCATTGATATTTTATTGCAACTATAGTCAAGTTTTGCAGGATACTGGTTTACAAACGTGTGTGAAAGTGAAGTGTAATAAGTTTATCATTTAACATGTAATGCAGTACATGTAGTTTCTTCATTAGGGAGTGCGAACTATGCCATTGGTACATACATTTGTTGGTTTGAGATATTTATATTCCTCTATGGTTCCTAAAACCATGTCTGGATTTACCAAAAGATCAATGTGGTCCCAATATCTAATGTGTGTGTGTGTGTGTGTGTGTGTGTGTGTGTGTGTGTGTGTGTGTGTGTGTGTGTGTGTGTGTGTGTGTGTGTGTGTGTGTGTGTGTGTGTGTGTGTGTGTGTGTGTATGTATGTGTGTGCATACGTAGGCGTGCGCATGTGTGTGTTTTTCAGAATGTGGCAATGCCCATACATTTTTTACCTTTTGACGCAATGCAACATAACTAATCATGGATTCATCGTGTCATATATGGTCTATCTTTGAACCTGAAATATTCTAGGTGTGAAAGCATCTTAGCTATAGCACGATCAAAATCAAAATCGAAATCAAACAAATGTATAAAACTGAACTACCAACTGAACAAGAAACTATTTTTTAATCTGGTCACTCAAAACACGTTAAATTCACACGTTATTGAACGTGAAACGATAGTCTTTTGCTATTTTCACAGATTTTTTTATTCATTCACATTCGTTTATTTTATTCACATTTCAGTATACCGTTAGTAGTTCGGTTTTACAGTGTAATACTTGCTTGATTTCGATTTTGATTATATTTAAAACATGGAGCTTTTCATTTGTATTATATCTGATTGTTCGAGTGCGTTTGAGTGTGTGTATGTATGTGTTATTTATGTTAGTGTAATATCTTAGTCCTGAAGAAAGGACAGGCCAACCAAAAAATTTGACTTCATTTTTGTCCCTGTCGTATGTCATTTTAATGCTTTACATAATTCGCTTCATCATTTCTATCTATTTCCTTAGATCCGATATATATATAGTCATTTCTAATCGCATTTCAATAGAATTTTCATTGTTAAACAGAGAATGTTTCCGGGTTTTATTGATTATATGGATGTGTTTCTCTAATTTGTAATTTTAGAAAAATTGTCAGTTTAAACAAAAAATAAATATTACATATGACAATTTTAATTAAATTGATGATTTTTTTTATTTCTAATTCGGAAAATTAAAATATAGATATATATTGAACTTGTATCTAATTTTTTGTTTAATAGTGAAAATTCTATTGAAATGCAACAAGAAATGGCTTCACAATTTTTTTAAAAGGCATATGGTTTTATAAGAAATATATAGTAAAAAGACTATGTCTATAAACTGTGACTATATATATATCTGTGTGTTATGAAAGGTGAAGATTAGTATAGTGACAATATGAGTATAATTTTTTAATTTTTTTCAATAGATTTCATATAAAACCACATTTTAAAAATAACTATTACACAGTCATAAACTGTTCAATTTCAACAAAAATTTCAATATTAACAATTCATGTTCGGAGGTGTCTGTGTTTGTTTTCAAGTGTTTGTTTCCTTTTTTCATTTGTTTCGTTTTAAAGTACTCATGAGTTTTGCAAAATACAAAATTCTAGTGTCTCTTTTCGACGTGCGTATATAGGTAATTATGACATACAGAAAATTTGCACAGTTATATATATATAAATAAAATGCCTTATTTTGAAAATTTTAACAAACCTACCTATTAAATTTCTCTCGCGTAAAAAATTGCGTGTAATACATCGTAGAGAAGATAAAAAATAAATCAAATCAAACAATACATAATGACTCATTGTACTGCAATATAGTATATATGTATTAGAGTATTTTATTGATTCCATTTCTTCATAAGAAACATTCTCTTTTTTTCATCGTAAACATTTTAGCATGTATATTTCTATGGCGGTGTGAATTTACGCTATCGTATTGGACAAACGAAATTGTTTGGTTAATATGAGCAAACCATAAACCATTAAATATTTAATGATGCTAGTGACTGTGGTGTTTTAGACATAATCCTTAAATCTTTTGTATACAAGTTATGGCATCCATTGTTTCAAACTGATACGGAAGACAAAGCCGGCGCCAATGCGATCGGAGGACAAACAATTTATTATTGTTTATTTTGAAATCAGAACATACGCATCTCACGATTCACATTGGGGAATTATAAATCTTTTGTTAATTTCATTTTTAGATTTTTGAGATATTTTTTATCAGATTTACATATGAAAATTCAAACTATAGGACTCTCTAGATTTCAATAGGAGTCTTCCATCCTACTCGTAACTAGTTTTTATCTATTGTTTTCATTAAAATAGCCTCTGATAATGTTGACATTTCAAATTTTGCAAAGAAAAAATCTAATTTCATGTTTCAATTGGTTTTTTTTTTTCAAGAATATTTCACTTGAATGGCAACACCGCTATCCATTGCTTTAGTGCTATTAAAGTTATACAAACGTTTTCATGTTTTATTTTGGTTTATTGTTTTATTTCCCGCCAATTTTTTTTGCACTTTTGATATAGAGTATAGATCTTTAGGATGTCCAGGATATAAATACAAATCTGGTAAATATATAAATTTCAGATACCAAAGTATAAATCAATAGAATGTCAAGGACATAGATACAAATCCGGTAAAAATGGACAAACACAGACCTCTGGAAACCAAGAGGTGGGATCAGGTGCCATGGAGGAGTAAGCATCCCCTGTCGACCGGTCACACCCGCCGTGAGTCCACAGTCAAGTCCAACGAAACAAGTGAGGAGTGTATTCTCGTCACAATTGGTACAGACGTCTCAACAACCGCCAACGAAAAGGCAACTCAACATTTCACTTAGTGAGACAAACACGGGACTCTGTAAATCAAGAGATGGAATCAGGTGTCATGGAGGAGCAAGTCCACAGTCAAATTCAAATGAAATACCTGAGATACGAATTCTCAACAAAACTGGTACTGACATCTTAACATCCTAAAAACCGCTTTCGAACATGCTACTCAACATTTTACTTATTGAAACAGAGTATCCGCAAACAAAACTGTAAAATTTGTGGAACTTACTAACTTTGACATTCGAGGTTTTCGATATCCCTGTGTCAATAAATTGTTAGTGAGTTGTTTTCCTCTGTATATGAAATGTTCATATGTTGAACACGCCCTGGCATATCGGGTCATTAATAAAATATAAACGCGATATGCAGGTGATTGTGAAAAATTACTACTTAAATGTGGCAAATTTAAGATGGGATATCCAAAATCGTCGTGTTTGTCATATAGCTCAAATGTCCATACATTTTTACCTGTACCACGGACTGTCGTGACAAGGGTCCTTGGTTTTAAGTCTCATTCGAAAGACCCATCACGTTTAATTTGTATGCCAAGTGCTTTTCGAAAAAAGTCCCTGATATTTGTGAATATTTTGGTATAGCCTGTGTTCTCTACTATCCCAATTTCATACCACTAGATAATTTGTAAAAATATACAAAAATACAATTGTGGCGTGTATAGTGTCTAGCTTAACGTTGCACAACAGCCGGTGACACTTATTTAAGTTCAGTGGTCTCGTCCCGGGTACATTGTAACTGGATTCTAGCCTCCACCATTAAAAACTGATGGCCACCCTAGGACTGAAAAACTGTTAAGTAGTGCGTAAAAATTGTCAACATTATTAACAATACCAAAGTTACAGTTTTACAGAAGAGGCCGAAACAAATGCTATAAACGATCGTTTCTGTCAATTAGTTGAGCTCGAATTTGGTATAAATGTATATTCCCGAAAGAAAAAACGAAGTTACGAAATCAAATAACTTTTGTGAACAAGCATCATTGTTTCTATATCACTGAATAGGACACATATTGTATTACTTGAGATGTATTTAAGGCAGAAAAACGTATTTGGATATTGAAAATATTCTATCCCAAGGTCTCTTCGATATTTGTGTGTGACGTTCCGTTGTCTGAGTTAGCCAGAGTTTGGTTTGGGTACAGACATTACACAGTTCTGTAACTGCTGTATATATTGCGTTAGATTTTAAAAGTTTGCTATCTATGGAAATTACTACAAGGGGTACTTTGTACAGGAATACATAGAAAAGCAAGTTCGAAAAGGAGTTTGGTTTTTTTATGCCTATTAATGTTATACATATTTCCTTCATACTTAAATATTAGTTCGTAAAGACCTGGTCGGTACTCTGTCATCACGTTTGCTCTTTAATGAGTCTCTGTAATACATTTTACGTACTTTACATTTCCACATAATAACAGTGTCCATAAACAAAAATTGATTAATATTATACTTGAAAAATAATGTTACATTTATTAAATATGATTTTTATTTAAACATTTGCTGTAATCTATAAACAAAAAAATGTTCAAGTTTAAATTACTTCTGGTTGTCCTTTAATTTAAATCTGAAAATATATTATGCAAGATTACTCCAAATTCCAATAATACTTATCTGATCAATTCTTTATACAAAGGTATTTAATATTGTTTCTATTTTGTAATTTTATGACTTCAAAGGGACATATCTTTTACTGCTTGATGTCCAATAAGGAATAAGATATATACAATTACAAAAATGTTATTTCTCAATGTATATTGTGACAATAAGGTTCAATGTCGTATGCATATACAAATACAATAAAATATGCTTTAGAAAATGAATAATTGCTAACATGAGAGACAGACAGACAGAGAGACAGAGAGAGAGATCATAGATCAATATGAATAGTAAAAAGGAAAGATTCTATTTTACAGTTAATGTCTCTTTTCTTCAATGCTAGGATGCCATTAAAGATTCATGTATTGGGATATTTACTCAAATCGATTGATGAATTTTCTCCACGTTTTCATTGCACAGCGTATACTTATAACAATTATGGAAAAAATGTAAGCTCGTTATGAATAAATAAAAATGTTCTTTTGGAATATTAATGATAACTGAATTATTTGACAATTCATCGTCCATTTAGGACTTGTGTTAAATCGATTGCCTCTATGAATGTAAGTGTAGCATTTATCGTACAAATGAAGTGTTGTATAGGATTCCAGGACTAAGGAAAATACTATACTCGTACGAGATCAAGTTATTTGTTTTATCACCATTTTGTTTTTGGTGCATTTTAGATATCAAGATAATTCTAGAGACACGTTCAGAACCTTGTAATTGTTCTTCGTCCCTTTCTGCAGTAGGATTGTTCAGTACTATTATCTTATTGTAGTAGTAGTATAGTAGTAGTAGTAGTAGTAGTAGTAGTAGTAGTAGTAGTAGTAGTAGTAGTAGTAGTAGTAGTAGTAGAAGCAGCAGAAACAGTAGTAGTAGTAGTAGTCCAGTAGTAATAGAAGTAGTAGTAGTAGTAGAAGAGGTAATAAAAGTAGTAGTAGTAGTAGTAGTAGTAGTAGTAGTAGTAGTAGTAGTAGTAGTAGTAGTAGTAGTAGAAGTAGTAGTAGTAGTGGTAGAAGTAGTAGTAGTAGTAGTAGAAGTAGTAGTAGTAGTGGTAGAAGTAGTAGTAGTAGTAGTAGAAGTAGTAGTAAAGAAAGTAGTATTTGTAGTAGTAGTAGTAGTAGTAGTAGTACTACTAGTAGTAGCAGTAGTAGTAGTAGAAGTAGTAGTAGTAGAAGTAGTAGTAGAAGAAGTAGTAGTAGTAGAAGTAGTAGTAGTAGTAGTAGTAGTAGTAGTAGTAGTAGTAGTAGTAGTAGTAGTAGTAGTAGTAGTAGTAGTAGTAGTAGTAGTAGTAGTAGTAATTTTGGTAGTATTTTACCAATGGCAAATAATTAATTTTGTCTTTTTAATTTTCCTTATTCAAAGACACACAGTTTTAAACTGTGACATTCTGTATTCAGAATGATATTTTGTTTTGCATGATAAATTATACAAATTGATCTTTTGTACGTTACTATATCCATATGAGAAATCAACAGGCTTTGAGTTGTCACTCCAATCCTCTTCTAGGTCATTAGAGAGAACGTATCGGAAAACAAATCACTACTTTAATATTATAACCATATATCATATACCATTGTTCATTTTCACGTTGTATTCTTTTCTTTCTTATTTCATTTTCTATATAATACTTCTATGAAATGCCGGAGGGGTTGAAAAATACAAATTTTTGGCTTGGAGTTGCAGCTGGAAGAATGTCATACGAATTATGAAACTACTGGAAAACTATTACGTGCTACTTAATGTAAATATGTTTTGAATGTATTAAATATATATACTTTTGCTGAGTAAAACATATAGTCTAAAAACACAGCGGGGCATACAATATCTGTCTGGATTCAGTCTTTTCAAATATTTGATTTACTGAATGCATCTTTCCACGTCAATCATCAAGGTTTGTTACGCGATATGCCATAGAACGTGGAAACAAGGTTAGATCATGTCGATCACAGAGTTTTGGTAAATTTAGAGAATAAAGATAAAAATATAATGTGTAAAACAAAACCAGAAAGGATTTTAACAGTGAGGGGGGAGGGGGTAATTAGGTCCATTTGTTTATCATTATATATCATTTCTTTTAATTATGTTGACAGCTCAGACAAAATTTGAGACAAAGTGGGTGGTGTTACGACGTAATAATTATTATAATGTAAGCGATAATCACATTTAAACTAGATGCATGGGCACATGATCAGTAGATTATAGGTCAGGCCGGTAGGGTCGGGTTGTTACCCATGTTCCGACCTATCGGGTACGATACCTGGGGCTGAAGAATATATATCACACGTGTAATCAGTTAACAGAAAAATCTTTTATTCGGATTTTGATATTCGTGTAAAATTTTAACCACATGTATATGAAGAGAATATATCATATATATATATATATATATTCAAAGGGATCATACTTTAAGAAACCTCTCAACATTGATGTGTGGTCGTATTATAAGTTGGATTTATAGAACCCAAAGTTATACATTTATTTATGTATATGTATGTATAACTTTGGGTTCTAGAAATCCAACTTATAATACGACCACACATCAATGTTGAGAGGTTTCTTAAAATATGATTCCTTTGAATAGAAGAGATCTTGAATCCCGATTGTGAGATCTCAAAGAGCTACGGTAAACCTTGGTTTTATAGTTTATTGTAGGGGTTTTAGGTTAAAATTTGAAATGCAAAACTTGATTTATTTTCTGCTTTATCATGAAAGTACAATTTGTAGCATAACTCTTTAATTTCATTAAAAAACGTAAACTGCAACCAAAGTTACATCAATTTTTATTTCACGAAAAGTTCATATTTTGTAAACATAAGTACTACTGTAAAAGTGTAGACAATACGGCACTTCTCTTCTCGATAACAAGACAAATTATTTCTGGCATTGCCGAGGAAAAATCCGTCCGAAGTGGGAAAACCATAAACAAACACCTTTTGACCTTGCGATTTCTGTAAACTCAAGTATAGGAAGAAAAGAGAATACATAAGCTTTCATTTGATTGGTTGAATGACCATATATGAATGACGTAAACCCGTCGGAATTCCTTTTGTAAACCAATGGTATACACACTGCATTAAAAATAGACGCCCACATTCTAAACACAAACGTCAAGTACGCCAGATTCATAGCTAGAGCACTCAAAATACACAACATTTACAGCTAAAGTTGTCTATACTAAATTAATGATATATTTCGCTAACATATACACAAATTCAAAGAAAGAAAATACAAGTATTAGTTGTGTATATCTAGACAATATTTTCTGTAGATTACATCGGAACGTCACGTGACCTGAAACCACTATTTATTGTGATTAAAATTTTCCAGAGTTATCTGTGATTAAACATTTCCAGAGTTATCTGTGATCAAACATTTCCAGAGTTATCTGTGATTAAATATTTCCAGAATTATTTGTGATTTAACATTTCCAGAGTTATCTGTGATTAAAGATATCCAGATTTATCTTTGTTTTAACATTCCAGAGTTGTCTTTGATTAAATATATCCAGATTTATCTTTGATTTAACATTTCCAGAGTTGTCTGTGATTAAACATTTCCAGAGTTATCTGTGATTAAACATTTCTAGAGTTTTCTGTGATTAAACATTTCCAGAGTTATCTGTGATCAAACATTTCTAGAGTTATCTGTAATTAAACATTTCAGAGTTTTCTGTGATTAAACATTTCCAGAGTTATCTGTGCTTTAACATTTCCAGAGTTATCTGTGATTAGACATTTCTAGAGTTATCTGTAATTAAACATTTCAGAGTTTTCTGTTATTAAACATTTCCAGAGTTATCTGTGCTTTAACATTTCCAGAGTTATCCGTGATTAGACATTTCCAGAGTTATCTGTGATCGTTTGATTTGTATTGGTCGAATCTGACAGTTATTTTGACACACAGAATTATTCTTTTTAGAATGGTGCTATTTTTGTAAGCAACGAAACTTCTGATGATAGAGTACCGGGAACCAACATTGCAAATTTAGTCACCATTAAATGAAGCCACATTACATGTTTCAGACACTTGATAAAGAGCACCAGTTACAGAATCAATAATTATAACCCTAAACGACAAATAACCACTAAATTTCATGAAAAGAAAAAAAACAGTGCGCTATATTTGTTTTAGGTCCCATCCTATACTGTTCATCACAAATTTCATTGATTTTAATTCAAAATATGTTCTGTAAAATGTCAGCTTCAGTAAAAATGTTTGTTATTTACAACTATGATAGGATGAAATAAAAATATGCTGACGATTGAACGCTACATTTTTGTCGGAATCACCATGGCAAAGATTGCCATATATATTGGAGTCTGGTATATACCAGGGAATCTTATGGATCAAGCAAGCCGCTATGATTTTTATTTTA
Source organism: Atrina japonica (assembly GCA_030159075.1). Classification (NCBI taxonomy): domain Eukaryota; kingdom Metazoa; phylum Mollusca; class Bivalvia; order Pterioida; family Pinnidae; genus Atrina; species Atrina japonica. The sequence goes on from BROG01000303.1 coordinate 312,712, forward strand.
ACTAGGAGCAGCATTTTCAGGGGATAAAACGTTGATAGACCTCTGAATTGCGCGTCACTTTCGATTTATGACATCATAAAATGTTGTATTTTTAGACAAAATATATTTTTACCAAAAATACCATCAGAGTGCTTATATGTATTTATTGTTTTGTCACTACCGGTAAATGACGTCACAATTTTTTTTTCTAATTTTAGAGGGCGCAGCTCGAAGGCCCCCCTTCGGAAAGCGAACTTAGTGATAGAGATCTTCAACAGGAACTAAAACCAATACAAGATGCTGTCAAACAATTTAATGTTCATCTAGTGAAAAATACTGATAAGTCAAATTCTCTTTGACAAACACCCTTAACTACTACACTAGTTCTCGCCATATTTTTTCATGGGTAATTGCCAATAATGTATCTTGAACCCGAATATATGAAGGATATAATGGAATAATTGGTTAGATTACTCCGCAAGTCGAATGATTCAGGAAAAAAATACAACAATAGTAGGTGAACGCGTGTTTGATTCCCTACGTTGGACACTACTCTCTATTTTGACTTTGATACACGTTCATTTGAATATGATGGAATTATTCGATATGATTTTCGAAGTCGTAATCACAACATCCACGTATCTCGACAGAATTGTGAAATGTCATTTAACTTCACCTCTAGCTTACAACATCACTTTTATTAGTATTTCAAACAAAAGCAAAATTAAGTTAATTCTCTTGAATCTCTCAAAAAATCATCTTATTCTTTAGCGTCAATATTTGTGAATTATCAATGTCAGATCGTTTTGATGCTGTTTATATCATGTCTTAGGAGAGACCATTGTTTTATGGCTCTCCGATATTGCATCTTACATAAATGTTGTTTATGTGAAATGTTTTTTTCTGAATATAACGTTATATAATTCCATGTGTGTTGCGTTTTATCGTATTTATGACACGGCATAGTACTATATCATGCTGTAATAATATACAAGATAGTCTGTGGGCCCCTTTATGAATATTGAATCGAATATCTTCATGTCATTTTCAGAATTATATTAAATATTATTCATGTGTAAAACAATCCATTTATACTAGATTTTCTGTGTAATTTCTAAAGCGAAAATAAGAAGCCCCCCCCCATGATCAGGTGTTTAATAGAACATCCCACTTAGACAGGTATGACTTTCAGTTCTATTCAGTACACGTTCGAGCCAAACGGGGTCTTCGTGGCCAAGTGGTTAAAGCATAGCACTTTAAAACAATGACGTCTCTCACTTCCTGCCAGCGCAGGTTCGAGTCCCGCTGGAACCTAACCTAGTTTTTGTGAGAAAGTTTGCAGTTTACTTGCGGTTCTCTCCTCCACCAATAAAAAATGGTCGCCACCATATAAGTGAAAAATTGTTGATTGTGGCGTAAAGCACCATTCAAAATTCAAACAAGAATTCAAGCTAAGCTACAATCTCAGCTCGGTAGATGGGGAGGATTGATACATGGGTCCTCTTTCTGACATTCAAATTTGGCCATCATTCCGCGACTGCAAAAATTGTTCATGGTTGGGCAATACACTTGCAAATAGATAACGTACTTCAATTAGACGAACGTTCTACAGGAACTTTGCCGAGTAATGTAAATCGGAGTGTATCCACGGTAAAAATGAATACTTTCGCTTTGAGAATTTTACAGTTTAAATGGTGTTATCTCAGCGAAATATTACTCCAATATAAAATAATCGTCTGCTACCGAAATGCCAGGTATTGGGAACTCAAACGGTTCACAAGCAATGACCAAGTAGTTATAATTATTGTTAACAATACCAATGATACAGTTTTGCAAAAGGTCAGGATGATAGTTTCTATCAATAAGACTACATGAATTGAGCTCGAATCTGAAATAAATGTATATTTCAGAAAATGTGGTATCATACAAGACCAAGTAATAAATCTAATTGCATTGTCAAATCCGTATAAAATTACATACTGTAGAAATGAATACCTTAGCTTTGAAAAGTGCAGAATTCAAATAGTTCTATCTGAGCGAAATATTACTTTGATATGAAATAATTTATCCACCTGATTTTGGCAAGAAAAATAAACTTAGATAGACTCCAAGAATGCTTTAAAAAGAAAATCCGTGTAGATTCCCCACGTGTTTACGAGGATGCAGCAAGGAACAACAATTATATGTATTTAATAATATATTTAAACAGAAGAGTTCCACATTTTCCTTATCGGATGTTTGTTACCTTCTGACTCTCATATTTACCAATCGGAGTTATCAACTTATGTTTTACAATGCACGCTTCTTTGTGTATTTAAGGGATGCATTGTGTTAATTCTTTGTAGTTTGAATTGTCAAGCGAAAAAAGACGAAAAACTGCATCACCTTTTTTCATAAGTCAATACAAACAGATTATTTGAAAAAAAAGATCTCAGATACCAAAATGTTAATCTTAAGGATGTCCAGAACATAGATACAAATCCGTTAAAATGAACAAACACGGACCTCTGAAAGAGGTAGGATCAGGTGCCATGGAGGAGTAAGCATCCCCTGTCGACCGGTCACACCCGCCGTGAGTCCAAAGTCAAGTGCAATGAAACATGTGAGGAGTGTATCATCGTCACAATTGGTACACACGTCTCAACAACCGCCAACGAAAAGGCATCTCAACATTTCACCTAGTGAAACAGAGTAATCGCAAACAAGACTATTATACCGACCGTAAAAATTGCTTAACGTTGACTTCAAACGCGGTTTTCGATATCCCTGTGTCAATAATTTGTCAGTGAGTAGTTTACCTCTGTATATCAAATGTTCATATGTTGAACACGCCCTGGCATATCGGATCAAACTCCATATGCGGGTGACTGTGGGATGTACTACTTAAATGTGGAATTTCACTATGGGAAAGCCGAAATCGTCGTGTTTGTCGTATAGCTTAGTTGCCAATTTCCCTTTTGTGTCTATAATAGGTAAAATGTCTAAGTATGAAGCGTGTGTACTTGGTTTTGTTGTATCTTTAATTTCTAGTTCGCTGGGACATATCACATTGACATATGTATGAAAATTGTCATTATTAATTGACAAAACGTCGTTGATATATCTTAATGTGAAATTAAAGGACACCGCTAGCTTTTTTCTTCTTTTGATTCAACAGTTTCTGAATGAAGTCTGCTTGAATGTTTGTCTGACAAAATAAGTATCATGATAACCAATCATGAGACTTTTAAATTATCGGGAACCACCTTTAGTGAAAAAACAGTTGTCTATGATGATAAAAAGTATTTCTTTTAATTTTTTATGTGGAATCATTCTTTACCGTTTTAATCAGTTCAGAGTCATTATCGCATCCTATAATGATTACTTTGAGATACAAATAAAATACTTTCATGCAAAACTACATGAAACGGACCTATGTTTGCTGATACCATGAACACAGATCAATATTTTGTTGTGGATGCAGAAATACAAAAGATCTCGATTTTATTTTTAGTCCTTCACCAATCATATGGGACGTTATATGTAAAATCAAATGATATTTCAATTTCACTATTTTCATTAGAATTTGACTCTGGAATCACGACGGTTGTGACCGGTAAATTGGGGATGCTTACTCCTCCATGATACATGACCCCACTTCTAGGTTTCCAAAGGTCAGTGTTTGTCAGGTACTATGTTCAGTTCAATGTCATAACCCTAACTCTGTCATAAATTTTCCATATTTTAAGTAGTAATATCCCACAATCACCTGTATATGACGTTTATATTTCACAAATCATCCGATATGCAAGGGCGTGTTCAACTTATGAACATTTCATATACTGAGGTAAAGTACTCACTGACAAATCATTAATACACGAAAGGTGTGACCGGTCAATAGGGGATACTTACTCATCCATGGCACCTGATGTCATCTCTTGATTTCCAGAGGTCCGCGTTAGACCAATGTTTACCAGATTCGTATCTATACCATGGATATCCTAAAGATTTATACTATATTATCTGAGTTTTTTTTCATATATTCACCAGATCTGAATATTGTAGCAGTGCCATCCGGCAGAATTATACTTTAGTATGTGATTTTAATGTGATACCGTTTTCTTCAAAATGTCACATAGTATCTCTTTCAATTTTTCATTTAAAAGAATAGTTTACAATACTGCCTGACACCGCTATCAACATGTCCTTTTTATCAGTGATTTAAGGGTTATTAATCTGAATGCTTTGTAAAATACCTTGTGTGTTTCTTCATACTCAATAATCTCATAAATTTCTGGTTAGATTCCGCTGTAATCTATTTCCAGTGAAGGCATTTACGAGTCAATTTATGCAAATTAGCAACAAAAGATTTTTTAAATCGAAAGTGTTATGATATTTACATTTTTCCTGGTATCTTTACCTTAAAATCATAATTTTGCTGAAATGTCTCTCTTTTGGGGCACTCATTTTATGTATCTTATTTCAATGAATATTCAATAAACGAATAACAAGTCAAATTGAAGATTAAATGCATGATAAATTTGCAAATGTAAAATAAACTGGTATCAAGAAATTTATAGTTACAATTCTACAAATCTTGACGTCAGTAAATAAAAGCTTACAGTACCTCCCAAAATCAAATACTGATCAAGACAAAATACGAATATTGTATGTTTAAAGGCTAGAAATATCTACAGGATTTATTTTTCTTGCAGGATTGTTGTTTACACATAAGACTTTCTTTTAACTCTTAGGACTTCTCTTATCCTTTAGGATTCTATTTCCTATTAAAATATCTCACGTGCCAGGTGAAATTGACAAATTATTGCTAAATACTACTTCACAGTCGGTCTACCATGTAGTGCAGTCAGTTTTTGCAGTTTATAAAAAATAGTTAGGAGACAAGTCTTATGATTAAGTGAAATGAAGTTTTGATTTGTGATTTTTGCATTCAATTGTTAATTTGCGCTGTTACATTTCTCATACAATGTATAGAGCTTATGGGCTGGTGATTAATTATGTCTGGCCCTGTAGTAGATACTTTCCACATTTTGATTTGAGTAGAATATGCATGCAGAGCATTATCTCTTTAAATTTACTTTATTATAGCATTTACAGAAAACTGTATACCACTGTCAGTGTTGATACATTAATCATCAATGACTGTCAGGAAATTATTCTTAGAACACAAGATAAATGGAAATATGAAAATAATCATTTTATTTCATTCGGGATACATTTTGTACGAGACTTGTACCTTTGAGATTTGTGGACTGAAAACGCAGTAATCATACGATAAACTGCTTACGTATTTAACCTTTCAAATAGCCTTAGACATATCACACAAACACACACACACACACACACACACACACACACACACACACACACACACACACACACACGAGCGTATAACATATCGGAAACACAATGTGGCCTTTTTCAAATTTGGGGAAAAATGTAGGTTTGAAAGAGCGAGTTTGATTGAGTAAACAGGGAGTTGAAAGCCATAATTATTTACAGTCTGTTATGGTCAGTAGTGTTGAAAGGGTTAATGGTAGTCATATCAATGACAGACGTGCTAGCTGGAGCATTGTCCCATTTTACCTTTTTACTTTTTTCAGCTGTCTAAGAAGTGACGCCTGATATGCCTTGCTGATTTTGACCCTTTTGGAAATTACGTACCTTAAGTATATATAATCAGTATCCTAGAAATCTTGTCGTTACCTCCCCAGCTGAGGGAACAGTCTTTAACGGAATGAGTCAGAGTGCTTTCATTGTCTATACTGTTGATTAGATTTTTGTATCAAATGATGGACCCGTACTGTTTGCGGATGACCCAGGATGTTTCCATTGTATAGACCGTTGTTTGGAATCTTGGACGGAATGATGGACCTATTATGCTGTTTTGCCTAAAGTAATAAAACTCAACAGAAATTTGTCAAGGTCTATCTTTCTCCAGATGGTTCAAATACTTACCACCTAACATATTTAGTCCTGCGTGCTTCTGATCAAATGTTCGGAAGTCTACGTATTCAACAGTCTGAGTGTTTGCTTATATCAAAACTGTTCTTAAGGCTGAAATAAATTATCTCCTGTGCGATTTCCACTGCGCTCCTTCTCCATCTTTCTGCTTCTCATCTGTTACCCACAACCATTTCATGGACTATGGACACAACTACCCCAGTGATAGACCTTGTAGGATGGGGTTGTAAGGTTCTTCCTGTCACGCTTGCTATCTTTCTTGTTATCTTTCTTTTTACGTCACCATATACGGGACATAATTCCAAATGTTCCTAGTTGCTACCATGATAGCCAATATTGAATCAAAGTTTGATCTGCAATATTTTTCAATTTCGGGAAAGTCAATTGTCGTATTTAATTAAAAGTGTCGCTTTGACATAAATTGATCAAATTAAACGGACTTGCTGTAATTAGTCATGTATATATATATATATATATATATATATATATAATATATATATATATATATATATATATATATATATGTGTGTGTGTGTGTGTGTGTGTGTGTGTGTGTGTGTGTGTGTGTGTTCAAACTAACCTTTAAGGATAAAAGCTAAATCCCATATCAAAGAGCTAATAGTCAATCAGTCACATTTTATCTTAGTGCCTATGACGGGCGTTCATTGGGGAGTATACATTACAATGATCTGAGAAATTCGCACCTTATTCAGTGATATTGATAGTATCACCTAGGCGATAAATAATATCAATTATTTATGATTTATGAAAAATTAGCTAATGTATGTTTCCTTTACTTTTTCGTTGTGAACAGTCTGTAATTAGAAGCAATATGTTTATTTTCTTTCCGGATCTATATATCACTTCGCCCTAAGTGTTATCCTTGTCCGTGTTCCTAACACTTATAAAGTGAATGCATTATTGATGCATGACTTTTAAATATTTAAACCATGTTCCATTTATAAATGTTTACCTTATATCCAACAAACGATATAATTTCGAAAATCCGGGTGTGTTTTAAGATTTGCTGTAAGGAATTTTCAGTAAATAGATTTAGCACCAGGATGTCTAAGATGCTAGAGGCGAGAAGAGATTGTTCGATTGAAATACTTTATGAGAGGCATAGAGTCTATCAAATAATATACTAACAATTGTCGACTTTTTATATTTACAACCAATTAAATCAAACTTTCCGAAGATATTGTTCAAATTACGTCATAGCATGTTTAAAACAAAATCTCCTGATGCAAACAAATGTGTTTTATATCTTAGTTACATAAAAATAAAACAACGAAGACGACACGTTATAGTGTATAGAAATCGACAATATTGTGTCAGAAATAAAACCATAGTTCTGGAACTTTGGAATTCTTTGCCCGTTGGGGAAAACCAACATGTTAGATATATATTTCAGTGATTTTTTATACAATACAAAAGGAATTCCGGGTCCATCGCCACCACATTCTATGAAAACTGAAGCAAAAAAGATATTTGACGTTGCATGCCAGTAGGTCAAATTTGTTTTTCATAGAAAAATGAATATTTTCTTTAAAATGACACCCAAAATTTTATTATATGTTAATATTTTGTAATATGTAAAATATTGTTAATATTAAAATCTGTAAAATTGAATACTTAAAAAGCCTTTTGCTTGTTCTATTTTTCTATTAGTGTTTAACACCTCACTTTTGGTCAATATTTAGTAATATAGTTGCAGTAATGTTTTGCTTTTAGTTTTGTTTTGTTTTTGGTTTTTTGGTTTTTTTTTTTCGTTTTTTTATTATGACGAGAAACCCCAGCTAAAACTGGCAAGTAAAGTGACATACTTTATCACTTATTCATCTTAGGCTCTAGCCGTATCTGAACCCGTGCTGGCTAGGTATTAGAGACCTCGTGGTTTAAAGAGCCTGTACAAATTGAATACTCACTTCCCGTTTGCATGATCATTTGCATTTCATTTTTATTACATAGTTATATAAATCCAAACCTGGTGAAGGCAAATTTGATGAAACGCCTTTGCCTGAGAACAATATCTTTGACTGAAAGTTAACTCGTTATACTTTCAGAGTTATTATTTGACCTTGTATGATACCACTTTGTCTTTAAACAATACACATACATTTTAAATTGCAGCTCAACTGATGAAGTCATAATGACAGAAACGATCATCTTGCGCATTACAACTTTGGTATTATGTTTATAATATCTAACACATATATTTAAGCCATGCACAATTTAGGCGAAATTGTTGAAATGAAAACATAAACCAGTGTAGTCATTATAAAATAGGTAATGAATTTAACAAACAACGTAAAATATTGACAATTTTTGTATCTAATCTATCCTGATAACAATTCCAATAGGTAACTATCGTAATACTTGACGAAACTTGACACTAAAATAAAGCTGTGTCAACAACAATTGGTGCGAAAACCTATGTCACCGAGTACATAGTGTGTGACGTCACAAAAGTTACGTACAAACCAATAAAAACCTTTAATGTGAAAAAGACATATTTAGTGCACATGTTGAAAGAGGAAACAATAACATCAATTTGTCGAAACATTTTAAAGAGACACTTGTCAAATACATGCTGCAAATTAAGTCACGCCATTTCACTCAATGTGATTTTAAAGATCTACCTATTGTTATAAATATCGAGAAGGTGATTTGCCACACAGAATAAACAATTTCCGTCTGCACTCTAATGCGAAAGAGAACTATTCAGTGTTATGCGATATCAGCAGGGCTATCGATATATCGATCGGTTTAAATTATTGTAATTCAAATCTCATATTGTGTAGTAGACGAAAGAAATCTAAATATTATGTTTCATTGATTTCCGGTATTTTCTGAATACGAAATATACATTTTGAGATGAAATAGTTGTTGTTATATTTTTCGATGCATTTCCTCTGAAAAGAGGAAATGGTAAAACAAATCATAGATGTAAGAAAAATGGCGCTTAAAAGTGTTGTTAATAAAAACTGATATTGAAAAGATTCATTAGGTGTTAACAAAACTATTAAGCCCCTTGGATGAAGATTTCACTAGGAATATATTGTTTTTGGATGATTTGTATAGTGTAAATATTATCAGATATTGATTACACAACGTATCAACGTACTAAATCAAAGGTGACGCAATATTCAATGAAATTATTATCTTGTGCCAAATATTTCTAAGGTCACCTGGGTCACTCAGGGAACCTCATGTCGTCAGTCTTTGTCTGTCGTTGTACGTTGTCCGAGAAAAGGTTGGAATATTTAATTAGTTTGTCAATCATCTTCCAGTTTGGTAGGAAGCTCCCTTACGACAAAGAGAAAAAACAAAATTTGAATTTCGGAATCCTGTATCTCCGAGCCCTGTGAGTAAAGCCAAAACTGTAAACAAGTCCAATCTTTGAAAATCTTCTTTTCCTCTACACATCAAGAAAATCTGAATGCATAGTTAGAGACAGAATAAAACCCTTTACCAAACAAATTAATTACCACAACGGTTTACTAATTATCGGGAAGAAATAAGATAAAATTTCAATTGTTACGTGAGTCTTGTAAGAATGCTTTATAATCCTTAGGACTAATCCTGTGTTTTAAAACTTCACATACCTTTATACGAGGATTCTGAACAAATACAAATATACAGCATCGATATCATTTTTCTCATTAATTCCACTTACCTATTACGCCCTTAATCAAAGCAGATTCATGAAATCTTACATGGATGGGTTGAGTAGATAGAGAAATCTCCAACCGAGTAATGAGAATCTGCTTATTCAAGCCTCTCCCGAGGATTGTAATTTCAAATTCTTTCAACAGGGGTTGAAATTTCTGTTTCTACTCCAATGTTTGATTGTTTTTCTGGCATGTTCACGTTTATGTACACGTAAAAGTTTTACATGACAACTGTGGTCAGCATTTTCATTACATAGAAGCCATTGACTTTGTACGCCATATTGTGGCGTAAAGCTTGTCAATTACATAGGGTTTGACAAGGAAATTATTCCCCGTCAAACGAATGAAATATGTGATCCATGGGATAAAAATCTTCTCTTTCTTTCTTATCTTCTATCTGTATTTCTGCAATTTCCAGTCTTATTCATATGTATCTCTCTGTCTTTTCTCTGTCTATATTTTCGTCCTTACTACCATTACCTTTCTTTGTGTGTGTGTGTGTGTGTGTGTGCGTGTGTGCGTGTGTGTGCGTGTGTGTGTTTGATTTTGCATTTAAATGTGTTGTATGTGTGATTGTCACTTGAGGTTCATACGTGAATATCACTAAATATTTATTGTGGTTTGCCTGGGAAAGTTTAATATCGATCATTTGTCTATTTGCAATTGTGGCAACATCTCATGGTTTATTCAAGAACTGAATAGTTTTCATTTGGCAACTGGAAGTAGCTTAAGGCTAAAATTTGCTTTTTATATATGTTTTATAACTACAATAACAACTTTGCACTTCGAAAGAGATCTTACAATAGATAAAAGTCTTTTGATGCCGGCCGACTATGTCAAGGCTTCTGTTCTGTAAAATAATCAAGTGCAAAGAGAAAGATATTCATATTACCATCTGAATTCTATCATTGTCCTGTTTAATGTACAAAATGTCTAAAATTGTGATCTGGTCTCTACAATTACCGGTTTTAATAATGTACTTAAACGGTAGTTTTACATATTGTCAGAATTAAACAACTCTAAATCCGAAAAAATTTCCGGGACTCTATTTTGGCTAAACATAAGTTCTAAACTTACTCGCGAGATAGTTTTTTCGTGATTTCGAATGCCTCTCTCTTCTTACTATTATCTTTCTTCATTATGCGATAATTTTATTATCGCCCGCTCGAGTTCTTGCGAAATTACGCGTAAATAAGATTCTCGCGAATAAAACGGGATTAACAGTAGTTGTATTTGGGGGGGATGTTATCGCTATCTATGTTTTTTTATATATTTTATTTCCGTCTGGTTGTTTTTATTTTTCTACTTTTTGTAGTTATATGGTGAGAGGAACAAAATTATATCGACTTAAAACAAAAAAAATTGCTAAAATATTTAAGTAATTCTTATTTCAATTTAAGCACCACTGTTACTATAGATAGCAATGTGACTCATATTCCAGGGGTATTGACAACGTTGTCCTTGTCATTTTGTTGGAGTCTGTATTTTTATCTGGAACGCAATTTAGTGAAAAAGTATTTATTTTGGTTTTTAATCTTTTGGTTTATCGTTTATTTAAAGAACTCCCAAACAATGTAAGAAACTAAAGCGCCTTTAACGAAATGGCTCTTAATCGGGGATATATATTTTTAAAGAATTCAATGTTTGATATAATGTGCCGTGCTAATAGGAAACGCCGATTCCTTCCGGACACCTGGTGCGTTTAATGTCAACGTTCCGCAAATTTTACGGTCGGTATAATAATCTTGTTTGCGACTACTCTGTTTCACTAAGTGAAATGTTGAGTTGCCTTTTCGTTGGCGGTTGTTAAAACGTTTGTTCCAACTGTGACGAGGATACACTCCTCACGTATTTCATTGGACTTGATTGTGGACTCACAGTGGGTGTGACCGGTCGACATGGGATGCTTACTCCTCCATGGCACCTGATCCCACCTCTTGGTTTCCAGAGGTCCGTGTTTGTCCATTTTTACCGGATTTGTATCTATGCCCTGGACATTCTATTGATTTGTACTTTGGTATCTGAGATTTTTTATATTCTTAATGTTGAGAACATTTTTATACCTAGTTTGTCGTATATTAATAGTTTAAATATAAAATTTCATAAAATTCTTTGAAAGAGCACATGGAACCAGAAATAGATGATGCTATAAAGAGTTACGTGATCACAGGAATTTATCGTTCGCACTAATTCGGATTCCGTGTCACATACCTTCTCTTCCCAAACAAAATACGTCAAAAGGTACTCCCTATGAATTGCGCAATGATTTGAAACGTGGAGATAATTAACTCTTATTTTGTTTCTTTCGAAGAAAGGTGTTTAATTGATATTTAGTGAAAGTTTACAGCATTATCAAAATTTCATTTGAAGTACACCATGTTAATGAATTTAATATTCAACTGTTAACTGTCAATATAAAATTCAAATTGCAGAGTCTTAATAGTGTTTGTGCAGATACGTGTCTGAAATTGCCGCAGAACAGATAATAAAATGTGAAATTATATCACCTTCAGGATATTCTTCCGAAGTAACAAATGCAAAATTTAAAAATTCCATGAAATTTAGATTGATTCGCGTTCGTCAGGAACTTAATTGCTTTTACATCAAATAAAGGCCGGATTTTTACAGAAACTTTTCATTTATTTTTTTCAACACTTATTAAAATTGCATGTTTTATTAATGAGAAAGTAATCGCCGGAAGGTATATCCAATATTTTAATTTGCTGTTTTATTTGAAATGTATATCGTCCGCGTGCAAAAGAATTTTCCTCATCAAATATTCATTCCCAGGATTAACTTAAGATAATATTGTTACTATCTGATGAACATCCCCAAGAAGATATAGAAGCTTTCAAACGCACAGAAAATGTCATCCTTTTCCCAGTACTTAGTATGTTTCAAAAACTTGTTTTAGAGTAATATTTTTTGAAAAAAATGTTTAAAATTATTTGTAAAAGTAATGAATTATTCTTTATTTTTACAACGCGTTCTAATATAATCAAAGTACTGAAAGTACTGAAATTCGGGCTCACAAAATGCCCAAGTAAAAATATTGCCTATATTCATTATGACGGTAATACGGAGGCTATGCCATCTTTTCCGCGTCTTGCCTCGCCCTCTCTAGATTTTCGTAAACGGAAAGATTCAAACTGTATTCCATTTACTAGAATTTAGGATTAGAGGGAATAACGCATCTATACATAATGTAAAAAATGTTGAAACCATTCAATACATATTTTTGACATAACATGCATGTACTTTATCATATCACGCAGTTTGATTCTGACAGAAATACGATTCTGTCTCACGCTGTCTGAAAACCCAGAGGAGGGATCAGGTGCACACTTTTTACCTTTCGAATTATTCACATCCATAACCAATATCAATATCTATATCATATACCAGACTGCAATGTTATCTTTATTAATCAAAAGCACATATCCATAGCGGAGTATATGGATGATCGAAACTCAGTGAAATCAACAAATTGGATATCAAAATGGTCACGACATGAAGGAGAATATTGAATCGCACACGTGGGACCAGGTGTTCGTATGTAGCTAGCGTCCACTGTTTGTGGACATTGATGGACAGATCTCAGGGGAACTACAATACGTATGACCTTGTTATAATCAATGTCCAAGGACATGTTATGGAATGTTGTAGAACATTGATTTGACATCTTTGGAGTGGTCATTGAAAAAATAAGATGTTGTTACAGGAATGAAGGGCAAATATATGTATATGTCCAATAAGGCAAACATTATGCACAAACAGTAACATTGCCGTACTAATACAGTGACCACATACAATCTTACACAAGGTTATCCATACATCCTCTCTTAGTAGCTGTATTATATGACATACGATCGTAACACGAATCACCTCGGGTGTATCATATGACATACGATCGTAACACGAATCTCCTCGGGTGTATCATATGACATACGATCGTAACACGAATCACCTCGGATGTATCATATGACATACAATCATAACACGAATCATCTCCTCGGGTGTATCATATGACATACGATCATAACACGAATCTACCCGGGTGTATCATATGACATACGATCATAACACGAATCTACCCGGGTGTATCATATGACATACGATGATAACACAAATCTCCTCGGGTGTATCATATGACATACGATCGTAACACGAATCACCTCGGATGTATCATATGACATACAATCATAACACGAATCATCTCCTCGGGTGTATCATATGACATACGATCATAACACGAATCTACCCGGGTGTATCATATGACATACGATCATAACACGAATCTACCCGGGTGTATCATATGACATACGATCATAACACAAATCACCTCAGATGTATCATATGACATACAATCATAACACGAATCATCTCCTCGGGTGTATCATATGACATACGATCATAACACGAATCTACCCGGGTGTATCATATGACATACGATCGTAACACGAATCACTTCGGGTATATCATGTGACATACGATCATAACACGAATCATATGATATACGATCGTAACACGGGTGTATCATATGACATACGATCATAACACGAATCTACCCGGGTGTATCATATGACATACGATCGTAACACGAATCACTTCGGGTATATCATGTGACATACGATCATAACACGATTCTCCTCGGGTGTATCATATGATATACGATCGTAACACGAATCTACCCGGGTGTATCATATGACATACGATCATAACACGAATCTACCCGGGTGTATCATATGACATACGATCGTAACACGAATCACTTCGGGTGTATCATGTGACATACGATCATAACACGATCATATGATATACGATCGTAACACGAATCACCTCGGGTGTATCATATGATATACGATCATAACACGAATCTACGATCATGACATACGATCGTAACACGAATCACTTCGGGTATATCATGTGACATACGATCATAACACGATTCTCCTCGGGTGTATCATATGATATACGATCGTAACACGAATCTACCCGGGTGTATCATATGACATACGATCATAACACGAATCTCCATCATATGACATACGATCGTAACACGAATCACCTCGGGTGTATCATATACGATCATACACGATCGGGTGTATGATATACATCGAATCACCTCGGGTGTATCATATGATATACGATCATAACACGAATCTCCTGGGGTGTATCATATGACATACAATCGTAACACGAATCACCTCGGGTGTATCATATGACATACAATCATAACACTTATCTCCTCAGGTGTATCATATGACAAAAACCATACAAACCCATCCCAGTGGGTGTATCATATGTCATACGATTATAACACCCAATCCCGCGGGTGTATCATATATCATACGATTATAACACCCTATCCCGCGTTGCATCATATCGTATAAGATCATGGTGTATCCTATGACATTATATCATAACACCCATTCCCGCGGGTGTATCACAAGATAAAGATAATGTACAATTTTCTGAGAATCTGTATATCAAACTTTCTATTGTAGCGAACTTATCCATTATAATCAGAAGTCCCCTCTCCATGTTTTTGCTTGTAACTGATTACGGGCTCATGAAACTGATCGAAAGGAAATTCAATACCCCATCCCACCCCCAATGGTACCGATTCATCATCCGGACCATGGCACCATAAAACGTAAATCTATTTAATTTAATTGATTTATAAAAACTGATTGGTTAAAAAAACAAGTTGAGAATATTCTCAGACTCAAGTTAATTCAAGTTTTATAGCAATGAGACTTGTTATCAATTAGGTGTGTGATTCTGTTTGTATATAGTCTTGTTGGTATAATGACTTTGTTTGCAATTACAATGTTTCACTAAGTAAAATGTTGAATTGACTGTTCGATAATGGTTGTTGAATCGTCTTTACCGATTATGACGGACGTCCATTTCTCATTTTTCTTTTAAATTTTATTGTTTACGAACGGTAGGGAATACTTAATCCCCCATGACACCTGATTCCACCTCTATTCATAGGTCCGTGAATGTTTTTTATTTTTTTATTTATTTATTTTTCTTTTGGTATCTGTGATTTGTATAGATTTGATTTCTGTATCATCAAACTCAAAGATTCATGACGGCAGACACAATCGACAGATTTTGTTCTGAAAATAATTGCAGTGAGAAGAGTTTCCCCTAAGATTTTTGGTATACTAAGGAACAATAGTACCCAAACAAAGTAATTCATCAATTTGTTATGTATTGTATAATGTTGAACAAAAGCCTGCCAGGAAATATTTGTTTTGAGGTAGAACACATTGCTGATTCATCGTCATAAATCGTTGATATACTTAAAGGATCATTCAAACATAAGCTTGCCTCATTTTTAACATTTGAAATGTTATACATGACATTATTCTTTTCGGTCTGAAAATAAACATTATTTCTATTATGATAGAGCATTTCTAGTTTACGACGAGACAAAAAATTGTAATTGTTAAAGACTAGACGTACATCTACACGACCATGTAATATTCTATTTATTACATATTTATTTCTCATAAAAGAAGAAAAAGTACTCATACAATTTGAAAAGTATTTTGATTGGCCGAGTGAAAATAACACTGTCTGCATTAATTTTGCATTGCGTATTATTTTTAACACCAAATTTACTTGAAGGATAAATCCTTATATCTTACCAAAAACATGTAATTGATTGTTATCTTGGACATTTTGTACTATGGATGTAATGGATGTAATAAAGAAAATCAGTCCCGAAACACTTGGACTCCCACATAAAAATGCACGATTATTTACGTTGATTATATAACATAATAATATTTTGTGAAAATTGCATGAGAAATCCAGGATTAGCACTTTTTCAACCTCACTATTTGTATATGACACCACACTGGACCTGACTTTATTTTAACACAATATACAGAAATATAAGATTTTATGTCTATGTATAGGTCTTGTTTGTTATTGAACATCAAGTTAAAGTAGTAAAATTAGAATAACTCCAATGTTTATTTTAAATGTATTTTTAATTTTTTTTGGGGGGGGGGGTAGACACAGCTGGTGCCACTTTATAAAAGAAAGATAAAAAATAATATATTTCTTATACAACTAAAATACAAGTCATGCCTTAATTTCAGAACTGCAATATGATTTTGTATCTTAAAATCTTACTTTCAACAGACTGAATATGCGATCTAAAGGACAACCTTAAAAAGAAACAATACTCGTTATCTCGATATTACCATGACAACCCATCTGCGGTCGAAAGTTTAGTTTTTGTAAGCAAGGTCACGGACATAAAATACTTAACTGTAAAAACATGGGTAAAATTCAGTTTACGTATCTAAGTAAGCAATGTAATTATTAACGACTTTAATCAAATTATCTTTATACACGTATCATAAAATTGGTATTATTTTTATTCATTAACAAATATCTAGTGTCTAGATATCGAATATCGAAATATTGAACAGTGACCAGCTTTTCCTATGAACCTATTCCCGAATTCATTACGTGTCTTAAGGGAAAATTAAAATCATATGTCTTTAATTGTTTGTATATTTTCTAAATTAAGTTTTCTTTCTTATAAACTAGGATGAATGGTACCTGAGAGTTACCATAGTGGTCACTGGTAGGCATATTGTAGGAGTTAAACCATTAGAAAAAGATGGGAATTCAAAATAACACGATTCGACCGAATACTGTCAAATCAGTCATTTTCATGGACTTGAATTTTCATGGTTTGTCCTTCAAAAAAATAATTTATTCATTAATTTCGTTACTTATATATTTCATTTTTATTTAACTGTGGACTCACGGCAGATGTGACCAATCGACAGGGGATTCTTACGCCTTCCTGGCACCTGATCCCATCTCTTTATTTCCAGAGGTCCGCGTTTGTCCAGTTTTTACCAGATTTGTCTATATACCCTGGACGTCCTGAAGATTTATACTTTGGTATCTGAGATTTTTATTTTGAATATAAAGATAATTCTATGCGTAGTCTGTTTCAGTCATTTTCAATGACACAAAATAGGTATACATAAACCTAGTACCTGGTATGTCGGTATCAATTGATAATCTTATACTAAAGTAATCTTTGGCACTAATAACACTTTTTAAATTCTAGAGTAATATTTCACACTTAAAGCACCATTCAAATTTTAAATAATTTAAAGGCTAAGCTATTCAACTTATAACAGTTGTTACTCATGGGCGGATTTGGGTACTCATTTAGATTTATTATTTGGCTTTATATGATACCGAATTCTCTTGGATAAATAGACATGTTTTTGAAGTGCAGCTCAAGTGATTAAGTCTAATTGACAGAAACGATCGCCTACAGCATTTGATTTGGCATTTTATCAAATATATAACTTTTGTTTTATGTTTATATGCATTTTATTTGAATTTGAATTTGTGGTCGGTGTAACCGGCTACAGAGGACACTTACTACTCCAAAACATCTAATCCCACCTCTGGATTTCCAGACATCCGTGTTTGTCCAATTTTCATCAGATATATATATTTTTTCATGGACATCCTGAAGATTAATAATTTGATATTTGTAATTTGTATATACTTTCTATATAATATTGACAGAATCTATTTAATTTTCTCCATCATACTTGTTATTCATTTTCTTTGTTACCTATATACGTCATTATCGTTTTCTACAATATGTTTCCGCTTCCAGTGAGTTGTCGCAATATCTCATTTATTTCTGGTAATAATTGGAATCAATTTTGCACTAAGTATGAAGAAAAATGAACTTTCCTTGAATTTATAAATTTTCAGGTATTGCAATGCCTTTAATTAGTTTCAGGATATAGAGTTTGCCTAATATCATAAATCCGAACCGCACAGATTGGATATTTCGACTTATGTAAATTTGTTGAAAGATATTTTATTACTGCAATTATTTCTAACTCCTTATTACATACGACAAATGAATGTTTTATTAAATCACTGAACGCACGAAACATGTACTTCTTTTCTTTTCTCTTTTGTTTGGTTTGAGGTTAAGCGTAAGCTCTCGGGTTCGTTCTGGGTACCGGGTACTGGGCCACAACTACGGTTTTCAAAATGGAAGTGTGATTACAGTTAAACCTGCACCTCTGTATAAAGATCACCTGGTCATAAAGATCGCTGTATCCAATAGTACCATTTGTGTACAAATCAATCTAAGAACTTATTGGAATATTTATGAACGATCGTTGTATTTGAATCACCATACTACAATATATGTTATCTATCAATGAGAATAACTCTCAACTTTGATAGGCAAGAATCCCCCCTTTGATACTTGGTCCCTGAAATTTTACATTTGTACATGGACTATACTTATTTATCATAAATTACAATAGATAAATTACAATACATACAATACAATAAATTACAATTATCCTAATAGTACTTTAAAATGCATCTCATTTTGATTATTTATGCAATTCTTAGAATAATTGAACTTATCGCTCTCCTTGTATTTTTCTACGTCATTGGATTGTGACGTCATAATAAAAAATATGTGACGGGTCCTTTGATTGTGATGTCATAAAGGAAAGGTTTGCCAAAAGATGCCGTGCCTGGAATTTGGTGATAGGTCAATCCTCATTGTATTGGCATCAGTTTGGTACTGCATGCTCATGACGTCTGTATGTAAGTGCATAATTTTCATTGGGGTGTAAATCATTAATTAAACAAAGTGTCTTACAACAAGCACTTGCGGGGTGGACTCGAATCTATGCAATGTCAGACCTAAAAGAAGATCTTGATTCGCCAAGAAATGCGATACATGCAAATGGAAAGCATTATCATTTCAGTAGAATAGACTTGAAAGCAGGAGGTTTCATGTTTTATTTACAGTACATAGTCATAACAAAGACATTACAAATTGCAAGTGACAATTGGCCAAACAATCTGTATACTGGTAGGAGAATGCGTGCGTGCGTGCGTGCGTGCATGCATGCGCGCGTGCGGGCTTGTGTGTGTGTGTCTGTCTGTGTGTGTGTTTGTGTGTGTGTGTGAATGGTTGAATGACACATCAAAGGGCAAGCAGAGCAGTTGCAGACAAAAACAACATTGGAATAGGCCATTCGGCTATCAGAAAAAAATGTGACTTTATATATTATGAGTTTTTTTTTTGCACCGGATTGAAATAATCCGACTGGCCATGATTCTTACAAATACTTTTCAACTTCTTAAACTGTCATTGAGGAGTAAGCATCTGATGACAAATCCCATCCGCAGCGAGTCCACTTTCAAATTAAAATGAAACTTTCTGATTTATAAATCCTCGTCACCATTGGTACAGGCGACATCGACTGGCATGGAACTCAACATAATACTAGCATACAAGGTAATTATATCGACCATAATATTTGCGAAATGTTGACATTAAATGCGATCCCTGATATTCTTGTCACAGCTACTTATTAGTAAGTAGCTTGCCTTTGAATATGAAAAGTTCGTATACTGATCAGGATTCTGCGAGATATAAATACAATATGCAGGCAATAGAAGAATAGTACCTCTGAATGTGGAATGTTTACAATGGGAAATCCGAAATCAACGCTTCTTTCAATTGGTCTATTATACAAGAACTTGATCACTTGATCGTGTAAAAAAGCTAACCGCTGAGTGACAATTTAATGTCGAGTTACATAATGTATCCCATCTAAGTCAACACTTGCATTTTATAATAAATATAATGACTTCGTTTACTAGTAACATTTTTCACATCATATTATGTTGAACTTTAACTTTTCAAATTAGGTCAATTATAATAGCGCATATATATTTATGATATATCAACAGATATGTATATGTAAATTGTTCCCATCGGTAATCTCTTGAAACCAATGTTCGTCTGCACCAAAATTCTTATAATACAATTTGAACGTCACAATTACATAAATTTAAAAATACATGTATGTGAGTCGATGCACGATTTTTCTAATTCTATTAAATATAGTGTGGGGTCTCCGTTGCCGTGTGTTCAGATCGCTTTATAACATACATATCTCTCACCTCTGATCAACATGGATTCGAGACTCGCTTAAACTTAACCTGACGAAGTTTGTCAGTTTACTTGCGGAAGGCCAGTGGCCTCTTCCCGGGTACATTGTAACCTGGTTTTTTCCTCCACCATTAAAAACGTGTCCCCACCTTATGACTGAAAAATTGCT
Source organism: Atrina japonica (assembly GCA_030159075.1). NCBI lineage: Eukaryota > Metazoa > Mollusca > Bivalvia > Pterioida > Pinnidae > Atrina > Atrina japonica. Next base: position 333,500 of record BROG01000303.1, read on the forward strand.
TGTGGCGCAAAAACACTATTCAAAATTTAAATTCAATTCAAAAATTTCTTCAATTTGAATTAGAACCAATGTATCGTGACACATTGATAATCATCGGCATTTGTCCATACAATATAGACAGGGGATGATTGCTCCTCCATACTATCTGATCCCACTGAATAATTGTTGCTTGTGGCGTAAACACTAAAACAAGAAACAAAATGTAGGAAAATGACTGAAACAGACTATGCATGGAATTATCTTTATATTCAAAATAAAAATCTCAGATACCAAAGTATAGGTAAGATCAAGTGCCATGGAGGAGTAAGCATCCCCTGTTGACCGGTCACAGACGTGTGATTCCACAATAAAATACAATTGAAATAAGTGATTTGGTATAGACGTCTCAGCAATCGCTATCGAACAGGCAGCTCAACATTTCATTTAGTGAAAAAGAGTAATCACAAACAAGTATTAAATCGACCGTAAAATTTGTGGAACTTTAACATCAAACACGGCTTTCGATATCCTTGTGTTAATAATTCATCAGTGAGTAGATAACCTTTGTATATGAAATGTTCATATATTGACATACCCTGGCATATCGGATAATTTGTGAATTTGGGAAAAAATTATGTGCCTTCAAATTGCCTAAACGTATTTTAGAATTTTTAGTATCCACATCTAATTTACCCCGCTTCTAGAATACGCAACTGTACAGTACTGCTGAAGTTTCTCCTTAACAGCTGTCAGTGTCTTGGTAAAAGGAAAAGATCAAGCTCAAACTCAGTATCGGTGGTAGGTACATCAAAAGAACGTAATACGGACACGTGCTCTTGAAGGATTTCATCCTTTGAATGTGGGCTACTGTGTATGTAGGAATTGTACCAGAAATCGTATTAAACCCTAGTTCCTCTAACAAACAATTATAGTGATATACCTTACAAATAAAACCATATTATTTGAGGCTTTGTCTGCTGGGACCAGTACATATGGGCCATGTAATCTATCCAAATCGGTTACAATTTCTGGGTCACTAAATACAAATAGATAACGTGTTTTCACAATTCCTTTAAGTTTTCGAAAATGATATTTTATCAACCTTTGTATAACGTCTAAACTCTTAACACTGAGTTATCATAGAAATGATATCTTATAAAATTTGTGGTCGCCATGTTCTGTATATATAGAACGTCATTTCATCAATATTACTACAGCAATACACGAATTCATTTAGGATTAAAAGCGGTTACATTTGCATGGAAAACCGCCTGAAGCACATGCAAGATGAAAATTACTTTTACAAACCATATCTGATCATATCGCCTCATCATTTATATTTTATAAATGATTGACTGCAAAGATAAGACAACTTTGTCCCTTGTCTGATTAAAATAATCCTTTTGATGCTCTCTATATCTGTTCTGTAAAAATGAAATCTAAACAAAAAATGTCCTAAATAATGAGAACAAAACGATAATGATATAGATTATTTTGAATGATGACAGGAAAACAAACGCACCTGTACAGTCAGGTAAATCGACAATATAAGATATATCGCCTCGAGCTACGTTATATTACACGGTTGTTCGTGTGTGCGTGTGGTATGTAAGCTCTTTTGTAAATCAATGCCAAGGAACAATACAGAATAAGAAAAAAACAGTGGCATTTAAATCAAAACATAACTACGATTTATGACTAATTTCACCTTTTTTCTTGCAATAAAAAATCAATATTCTGGGGTTTTAGATCTTTTTTATGGAAATAAAAACACTGGAATAACAAATTAAAAGCAATAATCGGTTTTTATTAATAATGATAGTTTGGGAAAGACATGAAATTAAATACCCCAATGTTATAGGTCAGAATTACCCTAAAGTATGCCAGCAAAATTCAAAAACACAGTAAAGTAAATTTATAAAATTGTATTAACAACAACAAAATAAAGACTTGATCTAAATGATGGTTTACACTTATAAGAGTCAAAACTGACAATAACAATGTTCATTGTTGTTCAGTTCCTATAGCCAGAGATCTACTCGAATATACACATAAATTCCAATAAGTATGTAATAGTGATGCCCATTACTTCGTATGTTAACTTTAAATAAATATAATTTGGTCTTGAAAATAGTCCCAGGTACTCCGCCCTAGCTGTTCTAAACTTGATCTGCACAGAGATCTGTATATAAACCTTTGTACAGTTCCAGAAACCACTAGATCAGGAAAAATCAAGAATGACCTTTCTAGTACATCCATTGAAATTCCCTATTGCTAAATATATTAACATGATGACAAAATAAGAAAGACCATGAATAAACAATAACAACTAATATTCCAGAAAGGTCCAGATGTACTAAGTTCAACAATTAATAATAATAAGTGTGACGAACCTGCCTAGCCTTGCTAGTATTTTTCTTTGCTCTATCCTTTAGTTTATTATCATTTTATTTTTATCTCATTTATTCACTAATTACCTCCCTTTGGCGGCGCTGGTTATATGTGTAAATTAGGTCACATAGCAAGATTTGCCGGGTTCCGTTTGAATACATCAATTCTTCAAAGGTCACTATTCAAACAATTTTATCGGGTACTTTGGGAAAGTGTTACCTTATAAAACAGGTGTGATGCAGTGTTACGTTCTCTATTTCCCTGTCTCTTTTAGAGAAATGAACATGAGGTGAACTTTTGAATTTTTCTATCCATTTTCATCCTTATTCCTTTTGTTGCCATCATCCTCTGTCATCATAATAAAATGTTATTTTGGACGATACACTGAAGTTCATATGAAAAAACAATAATGACAATTTTCATACATATGTCAATGCGATATATCCCAGCGAACTAGAAATTAAAGAGACAACAGAATCAAGCACACACGCTTCATACTTAGACATTTTACTTAATATAGACACAGACGGGAAATTAGCAACTAAGCTATACGACAAACGAGACGATTTCGGCTTTCCCGTCGTAAATTTTCAACATTTTTAAAAGTAGTAATATCCCTCAGTAACTCGCATATGGAGTTTATATTTCACAAAGGATCCGATATGCCAGGGCGTGTACAACATATGAAGATATCATATACAGATGTAAACTACTCTCTGACAAATTATTGACACAGGGATATCGAAAACCGCGTTTAATGTCAACGTTCCGCAAATTTTACGGTTGGTATAATAGTCTTGTTTGCGATTACTCTGTTTCACTAGGTGAAATGTTGAGTTGCCTTTTCGTTGGCGGTTATTGAGACGTCTGTACCAATTGTGACGAAGATACTCTCCTCGCGTATTTCATTGGACTTGACTGTGGACTCACGGCGGGTGTGACCGGTCGACAGGGGATACTTACTCCTCCATAGCACCTGATCCCACCTCTTGGCTTCCAGAGGTCCGTGTTTGTCCATTTTTACCGGATTTGTTCCTATGTCCTTTACATTCTATTGATTTATACTTTGGTATCTGAGATTTTTTATATTTATAAAGTTGCGCTTTTTGTTAAAATACCGTACGTCTGGCTTAACACAGTGCATGCACAAGATACATGTGAAATAGTTTGGGTTAAGTGATATTGTTAATGTTCATTTTCAGACATTAGTTGTAGGAAGAATGAAATGAATAAGTAATTTGGTTTACTTTTGTGGTTGTTTTATTTGGTATAAATAGTGGTCAATAAAACGTGCTCCTGTGTATGGCCGGATTTTTCGCTTATTGTATACTCGAGTGTCCCTAGGCTTAAGCCTGTGGGCAGGTAATTTAGACCTGTTAAGGTGTTTATTATTTGTTACGTGAATTTGTGCTGTCTCTTCGTATTTTTCTTATTTATTTAGTTAATAGATATACTAGTGTCTAAGGTAAATTTGATTGTTTTGTTTTATTTTATTCTGTAACAGCTATCCGGTCACTGGAATATGAAACCAAAAGGGGCAGTCGGACCCGTGTTGTGTATATTTGTAATTCACCTGTGTATACGTGTGTAGTTCACGCTAGAGTGAAACGATACATAAGTAAACAAGCATGCATCAACCCTCATAATACTAAATATAAAAAGTAAAGATGCCAAAGTGTTAATCGTTCCGAAATTCAAAATGACATTATACTAATTTTGAGAACAAGACAAACATGAACCTCGCAGAAATATGGATGTGGGATCAGATGTCACAGGGTGGTATGCAGATCTGTCACACCTGCCGTAAGTCGATAGTCAAATCGAATTCAAAACAAATGAGGAATAAATCCTCTTCATATGAAATGTGAATGAGATTCTGAACAAAGCACATCTATTACACAAAGTCTATACGACGTCAACAGATGATCCTAAACACCAGTGCGTGTTCTTAATTCTATAAAGAAGCAAAATATTGACTAACAATCTTTTGTCACAAGGATATCATAAATGGCGTTTAAAGTAAACATTCTGCAAACTATATGGTCGGTATAATGACCTCGTTTGCAATTACAATATTTCACTAAAAGAAATATTGAGTTGCCTGTTTGATTGTGGACATTGCTTCTCTATACCGATTTTGACGAGGCCTTATTCTTCTCTGATTTTATATGGATTTGACTGTGGACTCACGGCGGGTATGACCAACCAGCAGGGTATTCTTACTCCTCTATGACACCTGATTCCACCTCTGTTTTTTCAGAAGTCCGTGATTGTTCATTTTCACCAGATTAGTCTTTTGTCTCCTGAACCTTCTTATGATTAATACTTTGGTGTCTGTGATTTTTATACTGATAATGTAAATCCCTGATAGAGAGAGGCCTTGATATCAGGATAATTTCCGTTGGACCTCTTTGTGATATTTCATCTGATAAACTGCATTACGTAATTACATCAATATATTCTATATGTCGAAATACAAGAAACAAGTAAATATTCATAATTTCTGTCAAGATGAGAAATAACATAAGCCAATATCTGTCTGCTGATAAAACAACCAAGCATTCAAACCTGTAATAGATTATGGGGTGAGAAATCAAAGCATGTATCCCTTTATGATAACATCACGTATTCACACCAACCACATTGTCAGTGAGACTATAACAAATAAATGATGATTTGATGAGAGGAACCATTGATCATTTCTTCAGAGTAAACATAACACAATATTTTATAGCTACGCTGACTGACTTGTATTTTACTATACGCGACACATATTATGAAACCTTTTACTAAAACAATCAGTGCCTCTATGGAAATCATATCATGAAGGTAAAATTATATGGCACCTTACCATTCTACTCACGATATAAGAAAAGTAAAGGGATAACAACTTCTTGGGTCTACATGATCAAAAAAATTTTAAAGGCATATAAGCTGTCAAAATGTTTTGGGTTTTTTTTTTTTTTTTGGTATTAAAGGTTTCAAATATTTGACACTTTATACAAATAAAATGTTTTGAATAATCCTGGGTAAAAAATAAATTTGTTAAAATGAAGTATGTTGTGAAAAGAAATCGAATGTGAATATTGGGAGAATGAACATTATTTGTATTTTCACATAGATGAGATTTCTCAGAAATATCAGTCGATGGCGTATTTCATTTATTTTAAGACAATATATGCATGATGTGGTAAAATCTACGGGAATATATATCTTTTTTAGCCTTTTTTATCAAAGTTTTATCCTACTTGTGGGATTTTTTTTTATCACAATGACAGCTTGCATTCCGTCTGAGCATACTCTTAACTTCAGGATTAGCTGAAGTTGAGTAACATTCTTAGAACTGGGTTTTACTCAAGTTGTGGGCGAGTAAGTTGACCTTGGATTTAGAAAATTTACATAAATATGGCTGAGCAAAACATTATATAAAATCTTTTTAATTTTGGAAATTCAAATTTTGATTTTTGACAGTCTTATTCACTCATTTCGGTGTGTATTACTTAAATTCAACAAACATTCTGAGAGTTTTGATGAGTCAATACATTGACACTACATATGAACATAATATTAAATGAGTTGCAAAAACTTTAAACAAAACATAAACAAGATTGCCTGACGTAAAGACGCGGAAAAAAACAATATTTACACTCCATCCGAGTTTCATCGATAGGGGACTATTGCTCTGCGTCCTGGGAAAAGACCCGTACTCGTGAATTTCATTTTTGCTCCAGGATGATGTACGTTCTTCCGGTGACACTGTGGTAGGAGTCTGGACTTAATATTATATGTCCGATAAAAAAATCTACACAACAAGGATGTATCTACAAACTGTGTTTAAGACTTTTCAGAAAAGTTAAACTTTCAAAGCATTTAATGCAAACCCAATTGTACTGGCACGTGAAGGCATTTGAAATGCGATTATGTAAAACCACCAAATCAATTTCTGTCAATGTGTTTAGCGTTAATTCAAGGTTTAAATGTGAAATTTCTTTCAAGATAGCATGCAGTACATACGATAATGCGAAACTCCAGCTGTTGGTTTCTAGACAATTGATAGGATTGGACATTAAGTTAATTGTAAAAATATCTAATTAAATGAAATAGATAAATAGGAATGCCATCGTACTTAAAAACTTAATTAACTTCAAAGTGTAGTCGTGTGACCGAAATTGCATTCACTAATTCAAAAAAAATCTATTCTGTGATTGTCGTGGTATTAACACGCTACTTAGGCTGTGGAATGATATATATATATCCTATAAGATTTCCCTGCAATCTTCCAGTGATTTCACGCCGATGAAAAAAAAACGCATGTTGTACCAAAAAAAAAAAAGTTACATGTACATAACACATTTTTCGTCTTCCTTTGAATCTTTTTGAAGACAAATACAAATGGATTCGTCTTTCACAGGAAGACACGAACCTTTTAAATCGTTAAATTTATTAAGTATAACGTAACATAGGTCTTCCTTTGACTACGGTTTGAAATAAGACATATATTATTTGATTCCGTACACAAGATATATTGATAAGATATGGTGACAATAAATAATAATTTACATCGACTTCTGTGTTTATGGCATTGTCGAGACAAAAACAAAATGATAGAATCCAGATTGCTCGACACATAAATGCCTTGATCATACATACATTGTGATGTTCAAGTTTCTTCCATCTCTATAGACTTAATAATGTTGCCTGATTCATTTCATTCTCAAACACCGGACAGGTCGCACGTGCCTTTAACCTAATTTGGGTCAATTTGGTGCTTACAATTTATACACCGGTAAGAGCAGCGCACGTAAAAACCATGCTTTTTCCTGATTTCCATGCGCATAAATACGAATGTATTTAAATAGAAAATTCGAATGATAGCCAGAATAATTTGTTGAAATGAAAACAAAAGCCATACAGTTGAAGTCGCAGTCCCTAAATACTTAATTTCACAAAATAATGTTGAAAAGTGAAACAGCTAAGTCACTAGTTGACTTTAAAAAATGAATGCATATGAGAGAAAACGATAAATTACACATACACATGTACCTTTCTACATATGAAAAAATTATAAGGACTGATTTGAATTTTTAAAAAAGCTCAGTTAGGCCTACAGAATCATATCGATCCTGCAGCTGGGTCGTTTCACAAACTGTTTCGACAAACCGCGGATCACATAGGTCCTACGCAATGCACAATTACCAGCCACACAACATTGCATTATTTAGGAATTATTAACAATTTTTGGTTCGATAAAAAAATATGTTTTGATAATTTTAACTCTCTTTCATCTGAGCAACTTTTTATCTTTCATAAAATCGTAGCTACCTTCACTTTAACCAATCTTTGGATTGGTATCCAATTTGCCAGACATATTTGTTATTACTCTTGTTCCTGCACCTGACATGGGCCATGTGTTTTATTCAACTTAGAAGAACGTTATATGCACAGCGTGGAGACTATTTCTTTGCAAATGGCTAATCAAACATCTTCATTTTAAAGAATTCATTTTATCTCTTTAGCAATCTTGGGCAAGAAATGTAAATAATGTTAGATTTATTTGAAAACTTGTACTTGCCATTGTTGTACTAATATCAACTATTGTAAAATTACGAAAATGAATTTTATTTTATATATGAAAATCTTAGCAATACAGGCAATTCTATTTATTCCCTTACGAAACTGTACGACAGAGATCAAATATAAAAAAATCTCAGATACCAAAGTATAAATCTTTAGGATGTCCCGGATATAGATACAATCCAAGAGGTGGGATCAGGTGCCATTTAGGAGTAAGCATCCCCTGTCGACCGGTCACATCCGCCGTGAGTCGACAGTCAAATTAAAATGAAATACGTGAGGAACGAATTATCGTCACAATTAGTACAAACGTCTCAACAACCGCCAACGAAAAGGCAACTCAACATTTCACTTAATGAAGACTATTATACCGACCTTAAAATTTGCGGAACGTTGACATCAAACGTGGTTTTCAATATACCTGTGTCAATAATTTGTCAGTGAATAGTTAACATGTGTATATGAAATGTTCGTAAGTTATACCGTCTCATTTGTGAAATATAAACTCCATATGCGGGTGATTTTGGGATATTACTACTTAAATGGGAAAAATTTACGATGGGAAAGCCACAATTGTCGCATAGCTTAGTGTGTCTATAGTAAGTAAAATGTCTATATATGAAGTGTGTGTGCTTGAATCTCATGTATCCTTAATTTGTAGCTCGATAGGATATATCGCATTGACATATTTATGAAAATTGTCGTTATTAATCGACAAAACGTCATCGATCTATCTAAATGTCAAATTTCAGGACACCGCTAGCTGTTCTTCTTTTGATTCAGCAGTTTTGGAATGAAGTCTGCTTCGTGTGAATAAAGGAACAGGTCAGCCCATAAAGGGGCACAATTGGTTCCCATAGGAATGCCGACAGTTTGTTGAGAGACCACGTCTCCGAAAATTACAAATATATTGTCTATTAGAAATTCCAGCATCTTATATATCAACTTCAGTATATTTATGTGTATAATCAGAGTGGAGTTGGACAAAATAAGTATCATGTTAACCAATCACTAGATATCTAAATTTTCGTGCACCACCTGTAGTGAAAAAAATTGTCTACTATGCTAAAAAGTCTCTCTTTTAATGTATGTGGAATTACTGTGTAAAGAGTAGAGAAGTCGTAAGTTTTGATACTGTGAATTTGAGAAAAATTGTGAGCCTTCAAATTTTCTAAAAGTTCTTTAAAATTTTTAAGTATCCACATCTGATTTACACAGCTTCTGGAATAAACAAGTTTCTCCTTAACAGCTTTCAATATCTTGGTGAGAAGTAAAGATAGAGGTTTGGTAGAGCATTTGCTAGATCCTTCTATGTACCTCTGCTTATGTTATGTAGACATATTGCAGCATATATTGTCCCCTTGATAGCTCTAATCCTTAACAAAACAATGATCAATATTATTACTTTTAAAAGATCACAAAGTTAAGAATTGAACACATGGTGTAGAGACGCATTGGTAGTCTCCATGAGGAAGGGGATGACATGGGGACAGAGCGACAGCCCCAGGGACATCTATGTCCGGAGTAGAATTGTAAGAGAAGTAGTCTATTTCCTGCCAGGCACGAATCCAGTTAATTACAAATGAAGTAACAAATTCATGTATATCTCCTAACTCAACGCTGCAATGTTACGAAGTTTTCATTTGGATTAACTGTAATTCTTACCATATGCTTTTTGTCTTTCTCCACAAATTAAATCAACCGCAAATTACAGTAGCACTACAGAGCTGTGGACAGACGGTTTTATTAAAAGCTTTGTGATCTAATTTCTACGGCATATTAAAGTTGTATAATTAAGTACTAATGAGTGTTCAACGATTTCAATCACAATTAGACATCATATTGCCTGTGTCATTATTAGTTTTGGTCTCCGATATGGTGATGGCGTCGAGATATCACATCGTCAATCTCTTTGTTACAAAGTAACTTTATTGTCCAACAATCTGTCCGGAAATAATGCTAAAGACAAATGTCCTTTACACTTGCTCGACGATAGACAATTTCCTTAAACAAGTTAAAGACGCGACCTTCTGACATCTCGGTATTTCTTCAAGGGGCGCAATAATTAAAAATTCCTAATAGTGATGAATTAGGAATTGTTCATAGTTCAAATAAAGTATCTTAAATGTCACACACACAATATATATAAGTATATATATATATATAGTAGTATATGTACTACACTTCAGCTCTCCTTTTTCCAAGAACTGTCTGTACGTGTCGATTTCCCGGAATTCCGTTTGTCACGTGTCCCCATTTGTGACCCCGTTTGTTATTTATATACGTGGATATATATAAATACTGTGTGTGTGTGTTTGTTTGTACGCGTTAGATGGTTTTTTTCAATTTTATCTGTGCCTATAGACGATACGCTTCCGTGCTCGCCAGGTAAAACTAACCGCACGAGTGTGTCCCTGGTAGGTGCTCCAACGGTATAGTGTAGTAAATATTGAAAAGGCGTTAAGAAAAGTCTGAAGTTATTAAAAAAAAGGACATGAGTTTACAGAAGCTATGCGTTGGCGACGAGAATAATAATCTGACGTGGTGGTACCTGCGCGTCGATTGGCGTCGGAGAACGTGTCTCATCGATCCGTCAAAAGACCCTTCTTATCATAAAGAAAATGTTAAGGATTGGAAAAGTTATAACGAATCTCACCGTCCCAAACCCTGGGATCCTACGGTGAATTGGTTTAATAAAGATTACTTTGATCGATGTAACGACCAGTTCAAGGCTGGAGAAGATTGGGATCGGGACGTGGCATGGGCAATTTAAATATTGCTGGTACGAATGTGTGAATCAGTGGCACCGACTCGGGGAAGTAAACGAACCGTGGGATCCCGCCGTCGATTGGGAAAAGAGAAGTTGGTGGCTTGAATATCGGCTATGGTTTGACGATAGTCGCCCCTGGGATCCCGAAGTGAATTGGATACAGGTAGTGCATGAGGCTACAGATTAGCTGGGCCCCTTTGAATAATTTATATGACAACATATAAATTAATTTCACTCGACGAACTTATAGTCGGTCGGTTGTTCGGTCCGTAAGATCAGTTTGGAGTGTTTGCGTTGCGACAGGTCGTGTTTGAGACGTTTCCTTTCCTCTTCGGGCACGACGTCGTTTTCGTCCAGACATTCGTTGTAACTGAATTTGTCTTTGGTGAAGAAGAGCACCACCCACTTGATCTGGGATCTAAAGTCTTTGGATGCGCTGTTGTAGCGTTGCGACAGGATCCAGACGGATTGATCGGCGTGTCGTCCCGAAAACGCCAGCATGGACAGGGCATCGGCTTTCTTCTTGATCTGTTTCGTGGCCGAGCAGTCGTCGATGACGTACAGCGTGGGCGTGCCCTTGTACAGGTCGTAAAAGTGTCTCAACGTGTCTTGCAGCAATTCTTCGCCGGTCTTGGAGACGGGATTGACGATGACGACGCGTTTGTCTTTGGGGTGTTTGACGTCTTCTCCTATCCATTTTCTCGATTTGTACGCTCGGTTGAAGTCGATGGAAGGGCACAGGATGACGATGTGATCGAAGACGTCTCTGTATTCGTCTTCCAGCAGATCGAGAACGAATTCCGTCTTCCCGCAACCCGTGGCCCCCACGATCATGGCGGCGTGTGCTTTTCGCATGAACATTTTTTCTTATGGGATTTTAATTTTTCTTAAGAGACGACGACGCTCTTGAAACGACCGTCCAACATGTTGATCTGTCCGTCCTTGACGACGAAGATGTAAACGTCCAAGGGATTGGTATCGGTTTCTGGCGTTCTCTCGATGAGGACGGAAACGCCTTCGCTGATGTTTTGTAACTTACGACCCGTGCCGTGGAGATGGTTTTCGGGCGTCGTTCGCAGATCCAGCCAGAGACCGAAATGGTCTTTGAGATATTTTCCCAGAGTCATATCGCTCAGCTCGAGTTCCTTGGCGACCGTTTCCGTGACGATTTCGCGATTCAGGGGGAAAAAACTTTTTAATCTTGTCGAAGTGGTCTTGAGGTGTCATGTAGTCTGTGAACAGTTGGTTTGGCTTACCCTCGATGGTTATTTTCACTTTGGTGATTCGCGGATTATAAAACTTTTCGGGATCCTTGACGGAAGGGTCTTTGAAGAGAAAGAGAATACCCGCGAGAGAGCGTGCTGAAGTGTTGATCTGATAATTGAGGATGCTATCCGATTTACTCATCATCGTCTTGCGGTAGAGCATGATCTCGTTGAAGTAATAGACGTGCTCACCCTTGTAACTCTGTCTGATGCTGCGAGCGAGACGCTCGCTGGTGATTTGCTCGAACTCCAACGCGATGTTGGACACATTGTAACTTATCGCTTTACCGTCATCGTCGGGGTCCGTCGAGACGACGTGTACGGCATCGTTGAACTTCAGCATGTATTCCAATCGATCTTGTAACCCCTCTTGATAAAAGGGTTCGCTCGTCTCCAAGATTTCGAAGTCCAGGGGAATGCAAAAGCGGTTCTTGAACACCGCACCGATCTCGTAGTATTCGTTACTATCGAGAGGCATTGCATAGTTGATGGGTTTTGCTCTTAGTTTGTTGAGATCGTCGCTCTGTATTCCCTGATAGACCATGTTACGTCGTTCCGTCTTCCAAAGATCGTTGTAGACGAAGAATTTATCGGCATCGTTGATGCTCTGAACGGTCTTCCCCGAGATCTTCACCTCGATCGTCTTGACGATGTTACGCCCCAGATTATTATAAACACTCGTTTTGGAGAGGTCGCCGCCGTCCACGGCGACTTCCATGTCGAAGCACAGTTTCGCGGTGCGAGGGACGATGACGTCGTTATCGCTCAGATTGGGGAAAGCGAACCGTCAACGTATGGTTTTCTGTGATGCTCGAAGGATTGTGGGTAATGGAGACCTTTTGGCGTATACCCTTCACACCGAAGGGTGTGCGCAATTTCCTATTAGGATCGAGAATATGTCCGTAATTCATAATCTTTTTCTATTACGTAATAAAAAATTTTAAAGCGTTTTAAAAAAATATGGCGGAACCAATTACATTCGATAATCCGACGTTCGGCGACGATGATGTTGTTGATGATAATAACGATGGTGATCAAGGTACCGTCGAACAACCACCCGCGGATGAAAATACACCCTTGCTGGAGGATGTTAATTTACCAGAAGTTCCCATCACACCTCAAGGAGATCAACTCGAGCGTTTGAACACCCAACGTCTCGTGGATGAATGGAAAAAAGCAACGGGTGGTACCGATAAAAACTTAAAATTTATATCCAAGGGTAAGTATTCGCTCTATGCCGTGTGGGAGGGTAAGGAGATTTTATTAAACGATAAATGTAATCCTAAGAATTTTGTAAAAGCAAGGACGTTAAAAGATAGAGGAGGTATACAATTTGTTAGAACCCTGGGTTTAGAAGATGAACTTCCCGAAATAAAAAAGGCAAGGAATGTAAGACGCAATGTTAATGAGGTTGTAGAAAATATAGAATTGGATGTTTTTGACCAAACGAGTGTTAAACGAGTAGACGATGGGATTGAGAGATTATCTGAAAGTATAGAAGACTTAAACCACGAATTGCCCATGAGAGAACTGTTGGGTTTAGATAAGAGTCTGCGAACCATTCGCGGTTCTCTGCGCGTCCAAGAAGTCAAGAGAGTGGAGACGGAACGCATGTTGTCGCAGTGGCAGGAAGATCTGGAAAGGAATCCCGACGATCGGGAACGCATCGAGAGGGAGATCGCCAAGATGCGAGGTGAATTGGACGCCGTGAACGAGAGTGTCGACATCCTCAAGGGAAGGCTAAAGTCGCAACTGACCGCTATCAAAGAATCGATCGCGAGGTTACTAGACGATAATCTCCCCTTGAGAGAGAGAATAGCCAATCTGTTCAGAGAACAGGGTATCACCATCTTCAGCGTCCTGACGGCGATCGGCATGACGATAGGTTTCTTGGTCGAATTGCTCCTTCCCGGGACGAGCACGCCACCACCCACACCACCCTCCAAACCTCCCCACAAGGAGGGAGGAGTGAAAGAATGGATCAAGAAACAGCTGGACGCGATTGGTAAATTGCTCGCGAGACTGGCCTCTAAATTCGGCGAGGCGTTACCCGGCATCTTGGGAGCCATCGTGTCCTGGATCTTGTCGACGCTCGGCAAGACGGCGATGTGGTTGGGGAGAACATCTGTGGGTCTTGGGCATGATCGTCGTCGGCTGGTTGTTAACTAAACTCGACGAAGACCAGAAAAGAAAGTAACGATAGAGCCAAGACGGCCGTCTTCTGATCCTCGTGATCGTCTAACGGCGGCTTGTCCTGTAACGCTGACGGCGGTGGTGTGACCTCTACGGGAGGTGGTGATGTGATCTCTACGGGAGGTGGTTTAACCCTCGCGAACGTTTTCACGTTGAGGTCGACGTTCGTTCCGGGTGTCGTGGTGTCGGGAGCGATCAAGATCTCGTTATTGTAATTAGCGATGTTCTTGCCGATGTTCAGCTCCATGTTGCTGGGCAGCATGTAGAGTCCCGGATGGACGACGTAGTCGAGCTTGGAATTGGCGTACTTCAGACAGTCTTCGTAGCGCGAGATGTCGGCGGGTAGGTCGAGCGGTCGGTTGATGGCGTCCTCGACGTTGACCAGGAACTGCTTCTGGGCGTCCAGCGACGTGGCACCGGCGTCCACGATCGAGGCCCTCGTCTCCCCCTGCGAGCCCAGGATTGCCCAGGCGAAGACCCGGATGGACGCGTCCAGTCTGGCCAGACCCGGAAGCGTGAAGCCCTCCGGTCGGTTCGCGATGAAGGTGGACCACTTCGTGTTATATTTCCCGAAGATGGTCCCCTTGATCTTCCAGTCCGCGTCGACTGGCACCCCGAATTCGCGACAGATCCGCTGGTACGCCGACGCGTCGACGTTGTTCGTGAAGTGCTCGAAGTCGGCGTCGCTGGGTAAGGGGGCGGCGATCTCCTGCAGGATCCTTCTGATCTGATAATAGATGTGGAACCGGAAGAACGATTTGGACAGGTGGTCGTTTCCCATGTCCAGCGTCACGCCGCATCCGGTCGTGGCGCACCACACCGCGAAATTCAGCTGGTTCTGCCAGAATCCCTCGATGGGATGCCGGTACCACCGCTCCAGCATGGCGTAGTACTTCGACGTGCCGTCCTCGAAGACGTCCGGGTTGTCGTACTTGACGAAGATGTTCTCGAACGACGCGCGAAACTTTTTGGTCACGTTGACGTAGACGTCGAACGACGACAGATCTAGATTCTCTCTATACTCGTAGACGTTCATTCTCTTTTTTAAGTTTAAGATTTATTAATATTAAAAACAACATGTTCTATCTCGTGACGGATATCGAAAAACCCGTCAAACTCTCTCGTTACATCGACAACGCGAACGGCGGGTGGTGCGTGAGCGCCAAGTCCGTCCGTCTTTACAACGGGTTGTACAACGTCAAGAAAGACGTGGAGATACGCTACGCCAAAAGGGGTGACAGACCCAAAGTCCAAAACGTGCACGCCGGGTCGTACACCTTCACCGACCTACGACGAATTCTCGCGAAATACTTCGACAAGGTGTTCCTGGACAAGACCACCATGAGGTTGAGAATCGACGGGTCGGACAGCACGGTGGTGGTGCTTCCGTCGGAACTCGGCAAGATTCTAGGCATCGACGAGAACACGTATCTCCACGGTACCATCGTCCCGAGCAACAGCATCAACCTGCAGCCGGTGGAACTCGTCAACGTCCATCTCGACGAGTTGGATGAGGGCGGGAGAGACGGCAAGGCGACGGACATCCTCGCGTCCCTACCCTGTCCCAACGTGAAATTTTCCGAGTTGTACGAAAAAGATATAGTCAATCCCGTGTTCCTGTCGTTGAGACGGGATCGCATCTCGGAAGTGACGATACGTCTCAAGGACGAGAAAGGCGATCCCGTCGACAATCACGGTCAATCCGTTCACGTTCTATTGGAATTTAAGAAATTCTAAAAATAAAAAAGGAAAAAATGTCTAGATCGGGATTCTATTGGGAAGACGTGGAAAGGGAAGAACTGGCGGAGGACCTCTTGGAAAACATCAAAGAGGAGGTCGATCAATTGAACAAAAATCGTCGCATCATGAACACCTTCCAATTCGAGGTGAATAAAAACGGTAGACTCCGACCCATACTGGGCATACGGATGTTGTTCGACGGTCACGTCATCCGCCTGGGTCTCTTGGGCGAACTGGACGTGACGCTGGTGCTGAACGACGTGGAATACAGGACCTTCAGGACCAAGGCCGGCGAGATCGTACCGCTGAATCCGCCTTTGCGAGTGACGGCGGGCGACGTCCTCAACTTCGCCGTGAACAAGGGATCGAAATCGGGCTCCGTCAACGGCGTCGTCGTTCTCGACGTATAAAAAAACTTTTAAATTAAAAACAAAAGATGAGTAACAACAACAAAGAGGTATTGTATCCGACGTTAGAACCCGATCCGCAAGAGTATCGTCTCCGACGGATCGGCGAGATCGAGCAGACGTTCAGACGAGAGATCGAGACGCGGAAGAGCGTGCACAAGAAGTACAAACGGATAATCAACACCGCGGACGGGGTAGACGGAGCATTGATCACGGGGAGTGTAGTGTGCGGAGGGTTGGGATTCGCCCTCCCCATCGTGGGATTACCCTTACAGATCGTGGCCGTCACCGTGGGCTCCGTGGGACTGGTCTTGAAGGGCATCCGGCGTGTGTTGCTGAAAGAAATCGGAGAAACATCTCAAAATCGTCAAACTGGCCGAGAGTAAACTGAATTCCATCGAGGATCAGGTGAGTCGCGCACTGGAAGACGGGAAGATCTCGGCGGAGGAATTCGCCACCGTGTCTCACGAACTGACCAAGTATCGCGAGATGAAGGACAAGCTATACGCCAAATACAAAGCCGACGACGGAGTTAAAAAAGTCTCCGAACAAGAGACGAACGATCTGCGCGAACAGCTGCGTGCCCTTCTGGGCGAGAAATCGTCTTCTCGTTAAATTGTAGCATTATAAAACGATGAAAAACACTGCTGCTCCTCGTTAACCGTAGATTTTTTTAAGACAGTCTTAAAAAAATCCGGTTAAACTTCTTCCTTGGGACGTCTTCTTCTCCTCTTGCACCGCGGATGCGTCTTGTGCCACTCGTCTGCGCGTTCTTTTCCGCCGCACGCATAACACGTTTCGTATTTAGTGCTATCGGCCATCCATCTTCGGCAAGAGGTGCAATACTTCATCGTGTCGATGCCTCTCTCTTTCAAGTAGTTGTGGTGAATGCTACAAAACAACGAATTCACGACGACCGGATGCTTACACGGATAGTCTCTGCGCATGCGAGGCATTTGACACGTGAGTTTGACGTCGTCGGGCCAAGACACCAAGACTTGGTTACCCAACTGCATGCACGTTATCTCCCCCAACATCTGTTTTAGGCCGCGTTCGGTAAACGTCTTGTCCAGTAAAATAAACATTTTTTATTTATATATCTATTGTTTAAGTGTTTTAACAAATTTTTTTACGTTAAGAAATGAAACGTTTTACCGAGATGGTCTTGTTCGCGTTGCTCACGTTCATCGTTTTATGGATTTTACTCCTCTTATTCGCGATACTCTATCTATTACGTTTAGAACGTTATCACCGAACGGAACGATGGCTGAGACGACTTTTGCAAAAGATTTGAAAATGGCATAAAGAAAATTTGTTAGTTATTAAAAAAACATGGCATTCGTGACAGTCGAGAACTTTGACGTGAACAATTTAAGGACGGGTGCTCATTACGTCGATAAGAAAGGGAAACGTTATCAACGCGTTTACGTCGCGTATCAGTATCCGACAGGCGACGTGAAACCGTTAGTGATACGCACTCCCAAAACGGAGTCGTCCGGCTTGTGGCAATACGAGGACGGTTCCGATTATACTATGAAATTTATATGCGGAAAAGAATTCGCCACCATGTTGGAAAAGATCGAGGCGTTCTTGAGGGAATCCATAGAAAAACTCGCAAAAACACTGAAAGAAAAAGGTAGAAAAACACCCGTGGATGTCAACGATATAGTCCTCGTGAAAACGGATCAGAACGGTAACAAAGTGATCTACTCGAAAGTTAAACAGGGGGACAGAGACAAGCCTACTTTTTATAGAAAGAGAACGGCCGACGATCCGAAAGATAAACATCCGCTCGTCGAAGTCGATCTTCACCAATACGAGAAAAAAACGATGTCTGGCCATCGGTTCTTTACGCGTAGACAACGTTTACATCGCCAACAAAGAATCGACCGTATCCTTGCAAACTCTCTTACACCAGGTCGTCATCGTCAAAACGATCGACGTTGCTCCTCTACCGGATTTGGCCGACTGCGTAGAAGACTTGGACTTGGAGTCCGACACGGAATAAATAAATTAAAATGACAGTATTTTTGTAAAAACGTTACGTTTTTTACAAAATATAAATAAAATGTATAAAAAAAAGAGATGAACGTGGACGAGATATTAACGAACGTCGCTACCGCCGCCGAGACGACGGTAGACGACTCGCTCAAAGATAGGTTATCGACCATCGTCGGATCGGGACGAGCGCGTCACTTCCTGGGAAAAGACGTGACCGTCGCCGACCTGAACAAGATGAACGACAAGGAACTGGACAATCTAAATCGTCTACTCAACGCGCGACTCGGCATGCGCATGAGTAAATCGATCGCCAATTCCGTCATCACGCTGTACACCCAGAGTCTAAAATATTTTTTCGATCTGCAGAACGAACCTAAACTGATCGAAGAACTGAGCGAAGATCCCTTCCTCGACGCGGCCATCGGCGAAGCGTGCTGCAGCCTGTTCTACCACTTCGGTTCCTACCTGGCCCCTCTCAGTCTCGCCGCCACGTCCAGTCGCTATATAACGGGATTTAAAAAATCGGAGGGAATAGAAAAAGGCGATGAATCCGGAAGAACTCCTAACGAAAAAGAATCCGAAACGTCAAGAAGCGGGGAAGAAGGGAGCGCAAAAGAGGTGGAGTCGAAAAAGTCAGGACAGCAATGCTAATGGCCAGGATGGCAATGCTAATGGCAATGCTAATGGCCAGGATGGCAATGCTAATGGCAATGCTAATGGCCAGGATGGCAATGCTAATGGCCAGGATAGCTGGAAATGGCTAGCGGTCGGCGGCGGACTCGCGGTCGTCGGAGTGGCGGTGGTGTTGTACAGGAAAAACCAACCGCAGCCGACACCTCCTCCTCTTCCAGAACCTAAAGAAGAAGAAGTCTCCAAATTCAATCCCCACGAAATGTATTAAAAATAAAAATCTTTTCACTATAAAAAATGTATAACGTGACACTGAGAACGTTCATGGACACGTCGATGTTTATGGCGTCGGGAATCCTCGCCACGAGTCTATTCGTTTACATGATCGCACAAGTAGTGGAAGCTAAAGTCCAACACATCCACCATCACGACTGTACCGAAGACGAAGAAGAAGAGGGATAAATAATAATTCTTTTCATATAAAAAAAATGAGCGAAAAGGATTTGGTCAACACCGCGTATCACGAGGCCGTCGGAATAGAAAAAGACGACGCCGACTTTAAGGCGGACGACGAGGACGACAACCAACCCATGCTCTTCAGGATGAACACTTACTGCGACGAACTCTACAACACGAACAACGACACGACGGAGACGGTAAAATCCGATAAATAATAATCCTTTTCATATAAAAAAATGAGTGAAAAGGATTTGGTCAACACCGCATATCACGCGGCCGTCGTGACGGGAATCGCCACGTTGTACGCGCAAGTTTCCAAGAAGTTCTTCAAGACGGCCGCGCCCAAACTGGATCTAGATCTAAAGGATCTCGGGATGGTCTTTGTCGACTACGTTTTGGCCGAGTACACCAAAGACATGCTGGTCAAGAAGGGTATCATCCCCGCCGATATCATGAAATAAACTAAAAATTCTATTTTTAAAAAAAATGGCAACGATCGCAATGATGATAGGAGGCGCGGCAGTCAATGCTCTCGCCTTCTCGGGATCACAATTTCTATTCTCGAATCACGAAGAACAGAAGAGGCACGACGAAGCGATGGAAAAACTGACCGCGGCTAGAGATCGGTGGAATCACGAACGCACGAAGCGATTAGATTTTCTCAACGAAAGACTCAGGAAAGAAGGACATTCCCTGTACACCTACAAAGAAGTGGATGCCGCCATGCGACTCTACTCGCAGATGACGGAAGAAGCGGCGATGCCGCCCGAACCGAAGTTGAGCGATTTCTATCAACCCTCGGAAGAACAAAAAGACAAGGAACTCCTCTTCGTGATCGTGGGAACGGGACTCGTGTTCTACGGCGTTAAAAAATACGTCGCCTAAAGTAAAAAAAATGGAAGAGATCTATCACAAACACTATTGGAAGGGAAAGGCCGCCATCGGGGAAATTGGCCAAAGCGGCCAAAGTCAGCGAGAAGGAAGCGTTGGAATTCCTGAAAAAACAAGACGTGTGGCAAATCTACCTACCGGCCCCCAAGAAGATCGTGAGACCTCGATTCGAAGACGCGAAAGAAAACGACACTCACCAGGCCGACCTGTTGTTTTTACCGCACGACAAGGTGGACGGGAAAACGTACAAATACGCGCTGACGTTAGTCGACGTGGGCACGCGCTACAAAGAAGCGGAACCGCTGACGACCAAAGACAGTCGAGAGGTGGCCGACGCTTTCGAAAAGATTTACGAACGGCGTCTGACGTTTCCCAAATTATTACAAGTCGACCCCGGCCGCGAATTCATGGGAGCCGTCACCAAACTCATGACCCGACACGGAGCTAGAATAAAAAGGGGACGGGTCGACCTTCACCGCGACCAAGCCATCGTCGAACGATTTAATAGAACGTTGAGCGAACAGTTGTTTAGCTATCAATACGATCAAGAGATGAAAACCAAAGACAGAAACAGAGAATGGGCGAAACAATTACCGGAAGTCGTCAAAACGATCAACGAAGAGACCGATCCGCCCAAAAAAGGTAGAACCCGTCGATAAAGTACAACCGTCCATCAGTCCCTTTGCGAAAGTAAGATATCTATATCAACCGGGCGAATTGGAAGGCGGCGGGCGCAGGAGGGCCACCGATCCCATCTGGAGCGTCGACAAACACGAAATAGACAGGCATTTCAGAATGCAAGGCATCGACCTGTATCAGCTCAAGGAACCGGCGCCTCAGAGAACGTTCGTCCGAGAAGAATTATTGGTCGTCGTTTAAAAAAATTTATTAATAATAATAAATTTTTTAATACCCGTAGGGTAACGTGTCGTACCCGTCCTTCATCACCCGTTTATCGTAACACAACGTAAACTCTTTCTCCTGATATCGATTCACGACACGTTTGGTTGCGGAATCTCTCGTGATGGCGTTTTCTCGAACGGTCGTAATCCTCTTACGCGTTTCTTTAACGACGTCGGTCATCGCTTCTCGGTTGATGTAAAGAGAATTTTCGTAATTCAGACTAAATCCTTTGACCTTACACACCTTTTTACCCGCGTTCGTTTCGTACGAATAAGATTTGGGTCCGGTGGCGCACCACGACGTGATGAAATCGCCGCCTAACTCGTCCGTCAAATCGCCCAAGTTATCGCCCGTGTCGATCGAGACCTCGTCGCCGCGATCGACGTACCACACGCTATCGGTATCGAATCCCAACACTCTATCGTCGAGTCTGTCCAACACGTCGTATAACATGGTTCTGGCGTGAGCCGTCGTAAAACACGCTATGAAGATATTGACGTTCTTGGACTGATCGACGAATTGCCCTTTGAGATCGTAAGTCATCTGGACCATGTCGTCGTTGATGAACTGAATGTTGAGATTGTCTATCGTGTCGTCCAACAACAGTTTGTAAAAACGTGCCGGTTCGCTCACGTATTCGGTCTGTTTCATGTTGACCCTTTGACCGAACTTACCCCAGAGAGAGTTGAGACATAATTTAGAGATGGCGCGCATGCCGGGATTATACTCTATTTCACCCAAGTCGATCCCCAAACGTTCTCTGACCATGTCTTTATAACGTTCTTCCGACTCGTAAGTGGTGTCCGGCCCGACCTTCAAAGCGGAACTTTCCATCTTGATCTTCATAAACTTCTTGACGTAGCCTCTAAAGAGGTCCGCGTCCTCGGTGGTGTAGAGAAAATCCCAAACTTCGTAAATCTTCTCTATCTCGTACCCCTTATCCAAGGCCTTGAATAGCTCGGGAGTACACCACGTGCCCGCGAACGACCTCTGCTCGTCGGTGTGTTCGCACGGTTTCTGTGACCGTCGTTCGGCGCCGCGCACGTCTTACACAGCGGGAACAAGAGCTTTTCGGCATTTCCGCATTTCATCTTGACGGGTAGAACGGGATGATATAATTTCCGGGGCGGTACGACTTTACATTTGACGAACCCCGTCCAAGTTCGATCGACGCGCTCGGGATTAACTATTTTGGTGGGGTGACCGACAGGGTAGGTCTTATAAAACTGGACCGTCGGGTACAGACTGACAAAGTCGACGTATCGTCCCTTTTCTCTACCATCGAAGTCGTACAGCAACTTGGTCACGTTGGTCCTACCGCCGAAAAAGGCATCTCGCGGGTCTAACGGCGTCACGATCTCTTTAACGGCTATGTCTTTCGCATCGCATTCCCAGACCTCGACGAACGCGTAACCGGCCCTTCGTATCTTCTCGTTTTTCGCGGAGGTTCGTTTTCTGAGCGTGTACATCTCGAATTGGTTCTTGTTATTGACGGTGTTTCGAGCGTAACACTTTTTACACCCGTGCCAGAAACATCCTTGAAATTCGTAAACCGTCCTCGTGTCTTCGCAGTACCCGTCGACTTTACCGATGTCGTCGGGCAGAGTCACCTCGCCGCCGTTCAACGCGTGTCGTATGACGACGCCGTCTCTCTCGGCCACGTGATCCAACCAAGAAATGGATTTCGCGCTGTACGTATCGCGAACGACGTTATCGTTATGGACGGCTATCATCTTTTCGGGCATGTAATTACTTCTGTAAACGGTCATGCACACGGACGCTATCGTCACGTACTGTAACGGATCTATGTTTTCCAACGCAATAAAGTCTTCCCTGAATTTCAACATGGACCGTCGTAATATGTCGACGTCGGACGTGCAGTACTCCCTCAGTTCTTTCTGGAAATCAAACACGTCGTTCTTTTGCATCTCGTACCACTTTAAAAACTCTTCCCTGTTGCGTTTGCTCATGTAATCGACACCGTAGTGTTTTTTACTAGGCAACGGTCCCACGTAACGTTGGTGACACGGTTTGTTGAAATAATGCGGGAAATAACCCTTTTTGAGTTCGGTCATACCAAACGTCTTCGGAAATTCCGCCAGAGCGGATTGGACAAAATTTATGGAATCGATAAAGCGAACACCATCGACTTCCATGTACATGATCTTCGTACCGTTGTAAATACAATAGGGTTTAATGTTATGTTCCACGAAATACTTTAACAAAAACTGCGCGTCATACGCTTTGGCATTGTGGGCAATGAACGTACCCACTTTTTGTTTCAACACAAACTCGCAGAACTCGTCGACGGTAGAAAATTCGTGTTGGTTACCGTCAAAGTCTTGGCACACGATTAGATTCGGTATGTGAACGCCGGTGTCTTGCGAGGCTTCTATGTCGTAAAAATAATACTCTGTCGTCCGCGTTTTACAACTGTAACAGGGTTTCTTTTTTTTGCACTCGGCCGATTTGCATTTTCCACCCTTACATTTTTTCTGGACCATGAAACACTTGTGCGTCGTCATGTCGACGTATGCACGACAATTCGGACATTCGGAATGACCGCATACGTGGGACTTCAAGTCCTTGGTCACCCGTTCGCACTCTAAACATTTCTGAACGATTGAACAAACCACGTCCGGTTCGCCGTCTCGCGTGCCTCTGTTGCGTTTATGTTCCTTAAAACAGACTTCGCCGAAAAACGCTCTGTTACAATCGTCGCACACTATCCTTTCGCCCCCGAGGCAATCGTAACCGAAGCACGATAGACACTTTTTCGGACATCTGTGACGATCTCGTCTCGTATATCCCTTCTTACAAGTGTGACAGTAATATCCCGTACCCAAAAAACCGTTCATCTTCGTAATCACGTCGAAGTGATTTTTATTCTTGTACAGATAGATCGCGTCGTCGTCACTTCCTTCGGTCGTATAGATGATCTCGTTGAACCGTTCACCGTCCACCACGTTGATCTGCACTCCCAGGTGATCGGCAAACGTTTTCGCGTCTTCCAAGGTACAACCGTCATCCCGGACGGGAACGCCCGCTTCTTCGTGAAGTTTTAACGCTTCGGCCCTTTGTAATTTACGACTGTCGTTGAAACCGTTTCGAAGCTGGGAATTCGTCCATTTGTCTTTATGTTTGTTGGCCACCGCCGTCACGATGGCTCGTGCCAGACACGTGACGTCGTCGTTTTTAATCGTGATGATACTTCTCTTCTTCGACGAGGTCTCCTTTGTTACCGGTTCTTTGGATCTCCCCTTTCCCCTCGGCATTATCGTAGACTGGACGACTATTTCTACTTCGTCTAAGGACACCTCGTAATATTCTATATACTCTTGCAGTGCTTTGAATAAATCTTCGGCTAAATCCCACGAGACGTTAATATATTTCGTACTGAACGGATTCGGGAATTTCGAGTGATTGATGATGAGGCGAAATTTATCGCCGTTTTGCAACCCTCTATCGTTTATCACCGACCTTACGAGTTGTACAAATAAACGGTCTATATCGATAACCCGGTCGTCCCTCAACAGGACCACTCTATACTCGTCGAACCTGGTTTCAAACTTTAACCTGCGCGTCGAGGAAATTCTGTCGTAACGATAGGTCTGGCCCGTGTAGACACGTTTGGGTTTTTAATATTTTTTTTTAAAATCGTCAGGAATCGGGAGATCTAATAACGGTTCGATATATTGAGTAGTAATAGATCTCTCGGGCGGAATCGGTAAATCCAATAACCGCTCGGTAGATCGTTGTGCATGAGACATGTTTTTTAAATTGAGGTGTAATTACTTATGGCCTTTTCAATTTTGACACACTATACCGTTGGAGCACCTGCCAGGACACACTCGTGCGGTTAGTTTTACCTGGCGAGCACGGAAGCGTATCGTCTATAGGCACAGATAAAATTGAAAAAAACCATCTAACGCGTACAAACAAACACACACACACAGTATTTATATATATCCACGTATATAAATAAACGGGGTCACAAATATCCGGGAAATCGACACGTACAGACAGTTCTTGGAAAAAGGAGAGCTGAAGTGTAGTACATATACTACTTATATATATCCAGATATGTTAAAATGATTCACACAAGTACTTAGATAGATAAAGAAAGTCACAAAATTCATTTGAATGAAAGCGCTAACGTTTTACTTTGGGTTTCCTTTTCTTTATTTGATATGTAATACCCGGACACTGTGAATGAATATATATATATATATATATACATGTATATATATATATATCAAATAATCATTTTACAATGATCAAAAGGTACCTTTCACATCACAACTGAAATTATTCACATCAGAAGTTTGAACTGTTTTATTTAATGCCATAAACATAATCTCCAGATTTTTGATGTAACAAATTGTGAAAGCTTTTGTGGTTGTTCAGACAGAGATGTGATAAATACTTTAAATGCATTGTGATTGGTGGAACCGAATGTGACAAAGTCTAAGAACTTCATGTTTGAAGCTGTAATTCAAATTCACTGGGGTTTATCAAACATGTTGATTACTATAGACCTACCCTACATCTTTATGAGTGTGGTGTGTTAAATAGCACCTGTTTATAAACACGCGCATCAATTGTTTTATCTGTTCTATATCATCTATTGTAAATATAATACCAGAGTTATAGTTTTGCCCAAAGAAAAATACAATAGAAATGCTCAGGACGATCATTTCTGTCAACAAGACTTTATCAGTTGAGTTCGAATTTGAAATAAATGTAACTAATTCCAAAAAAGAAAGTGGTACCACACAAGGCCTAATAATAAACCTAAATGTATTGCCAGATCGATGTAATCATTATCAAGCATATTTAACATGTACATGTGTTGAATATATCTTTTTATAACCAAATTATAACATATATTTGAGTGTGTTTTCTAAATCTCACTCTTTCACTGTATAATTAGAAAATTCCATTTGGGCAATAATTTGGATTATTTCTGTTGTTTTCATTCATCGAAATTTACAGAAAATATATTCAGACATGGATAAGCAAACAAAGACTGAAAGAATTGAGTCTTTTATTATCTCAACAAAATCTAATCACATCGACTTAGTTTTATCCTATTAAAAAAACGAAATTTTAACCCAAGGAATTACTTCTTTATTTTACAGTTTTAACACTTGCACCAACTGTTACATTATCTACAAAATCTATTTACATCTTCATTCTTGTCCTTAAATCACGTAAACAAATACAGTAGATCTTCAATGTGTTGAAAATTCTCTATGTTTCGAAGTATTGACAAAGTCCCGAATATTTTTTTTTTTTAATGCTACTTATAAACATTTTATTAATTGAACTTTTTTGAGTCACATTTCTCAATGTTTCAAATAAATTTGAGACTTATTTTATAAAAAGAACGAAAATTCCTACAAACAATTCAAAGTCAAAATTTACATGTATACAAAATTGCTCTGTAAACACTCAAGTGTTTTGATTTCATGAAAACAACGTTAATTCTAGAACTTATT
The DNA here is from genome assembly GCA_030159075.1 of Atrina japonica. NCBI lineage: Eukaryota > Metazoa > Mollusca > Bivalvia > Pterioida > Pinnidae > Atrina > Atrina japonica. The sequence goes on from BROG01000303.1 coordinate 360,204, forward strand.
CATTCTTATGATGATGTAGGTCTTAAATGGTTTCAAAGCAGTTGTATACACCTCTGAAACTAAAAAACGCATGATTCTCGGTTACCATCCGAGAGTCAAAGTCCCGATCTGATTTTTCTAGGTGGCCTTGAACTTCACTGTATTTAAACAAGTATGAAATACCGCACATGCAATGCAGTAATAATTCCTAAACAATTAAAAAAAGGACTTAAATTAAATATTGAAATGTTACTATAAAACTACTTATTTTTTTTACTTCAAAACATGGGTGTTTTGCTTACCTATTGAAATATTTGGATAAAAAGAAACTATATTTACCCCCTTTTTAAAAATGTATAAAATGAATTTTCTAGAGATTTTTAAATATTATGGTCGATGTACATTTAGACTTTTTGCACATTACAAATGTAGTAAGAACACACCTGGATGGATCTTGATGGACCCCTGATGCACAAATAGAAAAAAACTCTTTCAAAACGCTTTATCTTTTTTAAACGATGGGTGTTCCTACATGTAATTCGATGTCTGTGGTATCAATAAACTTGTAGCTGTGCTTCTACTGATATTTTACCTGCCCAGTTGGGCAACTGACTATTGAAGTCTTGTTACCCTTTCCCAACTTGTTACGGGTAAGTGGGCTACAGATAACAAAGAGCCCTGATATAGATATGCTGAACATTGGACAAAAACTCATTGGACAAGTAGTCCTTCGGAAAATCCAGAGGTGAGATCAGGTGTCATGGAGGAGTAGGTATCCCCTGTTGTCGTGAGTCCACAGTCAAATTCAAATAAAAATAATCCAGGAATAGATGTTTTTCACAATAGGTATATTTGATTCAACAACTACTATCAAACAGGTAATTCATGTTATCAGGTCATTTGGACATATGTTACAGGTTTATAGTAAAATTCATATAACTTGGCAGGGTGGAGTCTTGTGAACGCTTTCTTGACCTGGACGAGTGTAAATTTTAGGTAATAAAGCATAACATTAAAATTACACTGACTAGATTAATCGTTACTACTTGCCACCATAAGTAAGAGAGTATCCAGTGAGGAACAAAACGTTTTTCCTGTGAAGCTTGTCATAATCAAAAAGTGAATAGAATCGTCTGTATGATAATCAAAAGGTTACTCGCCAAGTTTTATGAATTGGACAATATCTCTGGATAGTATATTTCATACTGGGTGAGGAGGCAAAGCTTATCAGTAGTTAGTTTTCCTCTATCATGTCTATATATGAAATGATAATATGTTGAACAAGCTCTGACCAATCTGATCATCTGGAAGAGATAGACACCACATGCTGACGAAAACATTTACTGTATAAATGTGGCTATACAGTAAATCCTGCTTTAGTGACCACCTGTGTATAAAGACCACCTGGTCACAAAGATCATTTTTTGCTGTCCCCAATAGTACCATTTGTGTACAAATCACCTCTCTGTAAAGACTAGTTTTCTAGTTTTCCTAAGGAGGTCATCATAAGTTTCACTGTATGACAATAGGAAAGTAGAGATTATCATGTTTTCCTATAGGAGGAGGGTAAGGACAACACAGGTCCTTAGGTTACTAGCTGAGACTAAAAAGATAATAATAAAAAATGTTATATATCCACAAAAAACTGAAACATCAATAATTTCTATCCATTATAAACAAGCATTATCAAAACATAAATTTCAGGGGCATTTAAAAATAAAATGAACATTTTTTATATCTCCATGATTTCTAATAGAATTTATTAGAAGTATTTACAAACATGTACAATGATTAAGAAATTCTAAATACAAACATACACAAAATTATGTACACAGCTTTTTTCATAATGTTATTGTTGAACCTTCAGTTTCGGGTGAAGTGGCTTCAAGCGAATGTTTCTAGAAAGTCCTAATCGCAAACCTGAAGAAGGGGACTTAATTCCCATACCATTGGACTCTGGAGCTTTGTTTTGTGCCAGCCCTGCAAAATGCAAAGTATTTTAAGAATGAAAATACATAACAAAGTCATGTCTCAGCTTTTCATTTGAGACTCAGAAAGAATCTGTAAAAATCAAACTCATTCAACATCCAGGCTTTTGAAATAAAAGTAAATTCTGAAACAAGACGACTGTCTAAGAAACGCTACACTATCAAAGTCATATACAGAGCTATAGTAAAATTCAAATATCCTGACGGGGCGGAGTCTTGTGAACCCTTTCTTGACCTGGACGAGTTTAAATTTTAGGTAATAAAACATAACATTAAAATTACACTGACTAGAGTTATCGTTCCTACTTGTCAACATACATAAGAGAGTATCAAGTAAAGAATAAAATGTTTATCCCGTGCAGCTTGTCATAACCGAAAAGAGAGTAGAATCATCTGTATGATAATCAAAGGTTACTCCGCCCCGCCATCTTATGTGAATCAAACAATACCCCCTAAAGACCACCTTGCGATTAAGACCATAAATATTTAGTCTCTTGAAAAATTTCAAAAAAATTATCATATCAGTCCAGACCCTCACCTAAGAGAACAACTCACTAATCGGACCATTTTTGGTCAGTCCGTTAGGTGGTCTTAATAGCATTGCCAAATAAAAGCTATAATCAAGTCGTCCTAGATACTGTAAACGTGGATATTTGTACGTTTTAATCACACTATTTTTCTTACCTTAAGCATAGGAAATTTTACACGATGCAACACCTAACTGTGACTAGCATGGTATAAAAAGATGATTCTTAGCACAACACCAGAAACTTTCCATAATTACCCCCACACGTAAATTTAGATGTTTAAAGTAAAACAATAGATATACTGTGAAATCACAAAACTCACCGGACCACCCCTATTAATTGGGAATTTGAGATAACTGACATCTTAGTCAACATATTTTTCTATCCATAAAAATCAGAACTGGCAGTTCAATTTTGAGATAACCAGAATTTCCACTCAACTGATTTCAACATTACAAGAGTCCACTGTAATTAGTATCACCTGTATAAAGCAACAGACTACCTGTACTAAATATGAATAAAATTTCATGAAAGAAACTCAAAATATTTGACAGAAAGAAAACACTGTCTACAGACAAAATGGCAAAAAAGACAAACAAAAATTAACCAACATGACCCTAAAATCTTCATATCGGAGTTGGGGGGATAAGAATTTACCATGATTTTTTTTGGACTAGACAATATTTTTATCACATACCTGGAGGATTCCATCTAGGTATTGGACTAGACAAGGATGACCTTTGAACTACAGGTGTTGTCTTTACGCTAGTTTTTGTTGCCACTTTACCTCTCCTTCCTGTGACAGGTGATGCTTTGTTTGTGGTCACTGAAATTGCCATACAAACATGTGTTAGAGATAAACTATGTCCCCCAATAGTTAAGTCAGTAATCAAGATTTTGAAGTCCCATGACTCTGGGGAATACTTCCTATTACTATACCTCATAAATAAAACACAGCCAGGGATTGGTTGAGAGCTGTCATGTGTCAGGGAGACTACACTTCATGTCTCCCTCGTGTGCGTCATGTCTCCCTCAAAACCCTTGCAGTTTATTCGACAATCATTATTGATTCTGTATTTCAGTGTAATAAACAATTTATTGCCCCGGTTGTAGGGAGACATGAGGATTTGTTTACCCAAGGCATGTCATATTTCCTGAGGGTGAAGCTACAACCTACAACCTGGGCAATAAATGTATAATGTCATTTATATAAAATATTATACCACAATTGGTTAAAATTTGAAGAAATTCATAAAATTTGATGGAAACCAAAATTTTGCAACAAAAAAAAACATGCCTCTGGATCTTGTGGATATAAAAAGTATGAGGTGAAATAAGTAAATGAAATTTACTATACAGAAAAATATTTATGTTTCTGCCAGTTTCATTAGATCTGAGACCTAAATCAAGGACTCTAGATAAACTTGTGAATATTATAAATTAGCATTAAGCATATTTGCATAAAAAAAAAATTCAAATTGTTGTACTTGCTAAACATTATTTTATTCAAATTTTGACAATGATTATTACTTTGCCACACCTAGCATGAAACTGGATCTCTGTTTACATTTCTATCTGGATGACCGGTGATCATCATTTTGAATTGCAAATGATGAGATATGAAAAAGTCACTAACTATTTTAAACAACAACCTATTGCTCACCTAATACCTACATATTTAATCTGGAGATAGTGATGGAAATAGTTACAAAAAAAATAAAGAAAAATATATACAAAAAATTATAAATTTTAATTTTACAATTTGATATATACATGTACAACAATTCTGGCCACTGAACAAACAAATTTTAAACTGTGAATGGTGATATCATTAAAGAGAGGTAACTCTAAACTTGACATTATAATTTCTACCTGATTACAAAATGAGTGACAATTTAGTTTTATGTATATGAAATGCAAATACTCCTTTGAATCATTAATGGCAATATATTGCATCAAGCGCTTTAAGCAATATGAAAACCGATAACATCTCAACAAAATGAAAACACAGAACACAATGTAAAAGATAAAAGGGAATTGTAAAATTGGTATTAAAAAACCAGAGCATGGTGTCTGAATTCAAAATTGGTATTAAAAAAAACAGAGCTTGGTGTCTGAATTTAGAAGTGAAATTTAAATAAATTAAACCTCAAAGGGTTAATTAACACTTTTTGATGACAAAAATGATATTTATTTGATTAATATTTACCTGATGATTACAGTGTTTTACCTTCATAATAAAGTTCAAGGTCTTGCAGGTTCAAAAACTAAATAAAATTAAATCATAAAATTAGATACTTTAGAAACACAATATCTATGATACATGTACAAACCTGAGGATTTTGGCTGTAATACTGTTTTGGTTTTACTTTTAGAAGTCACCTCTTTTTTGGCTTTTGGTGTTGTTTTTTTCTTAACGTTTTCTTTTTGTTTTTTCTTCTTTTTTCCACTGTCAAAATCACTATCATAATCATCATCTCCATTAAAATCACTGTCCGAACTTTCGCTTTCATTATCTACAGCTCCATTAATTTGAAAGTCACTCCCTGCACAAACAAATTTTTCATATTTTCTGTTTGAAAGAATTAGCATTTTTTATCTCAGAAATGTAGCAACAAATTTTTTTCAATACCTAATATATCATAGTAATATAGGAACGTTTAGGGTGATTTTGGACAAAAATATTGGTATTTTTCACCTGAGAAAGAGGTTCCTAAACATAGCTCCTACAGATCCTCTTGCTTTCAATCACCATACAGAAATTGACTAAAATTTAAGGAAGGAAACTTGAAATATTTAAAGGAAACCGAAACATTGCTAACAAAAAGTCACACAGGCATTATTGACCAAAAACAATACTGCTTACAATGGTGGAAATTCTTGGCATAAAAAAACGGATTCCTATCAATACTCTCTACAACACAACATCATTTTGCCAGTGAAGCAGACATTTTACAAGCAAGCAATGTCTGTGTGTTTCCATATGTGTGTGTTTGTGTGTGTAAGCAGGGTTTCCACTAGGAGTCACGAGTCGGGTTCATTGACCCCTCAGGGAAAATATCTGGGGATCAAAACTCAAAATTGAAGAGTCATAATGAGTCAAAAGTCAAAATTACGAGTTTCACTGCACTTTTTGTAAATGTAGATGGAACATCTACACAACTTATAAATGCTCTGCCAGTCAGGGTGGCCATGTGTTACCATGTAAAGTACACCTTTAAAAAGAGTAGATCTATATCTATTTCTAAATTTAATGTTGATTTGATTTCCTTCTTTATTTGTCTATTAACACTCCATGTTAGTCATGGGACATTTATGTACCATCAGACTTACCTCAACCATTTTTTTTTTTGGTTTGCCTATATTCTGCCCCAATTTCAAGTTATTTATTCTTTGTTTTTTAAACTGGGATTTTCCAAAAAGGTTACTTAAAATCTGGGCATGATTCCAGCAGCGATATATATAATAATAATGATAGTAAAGCAGTAGGACTGATAGTTTATACCACAGGTACTTGAGGACTGGAATTTGTATTTTTTTTATTTTACTAATTTATAATTATTTGCAATATTACTCAATGCTATTATGTAATTTTATTTAATTTTGAGGTTTTTTCCCAGTTTAGAGTATGCCCTTGTTACTGATGATAAATGTACATATACTACTATATATCATCAGAAACAGGGCATAATCTAAACTGAGAAAAAAACTCGAAATGAAATAAAATTACATCAATAGCATTCAGTAATAATGCAAATAATAATAAATTACCAAAATTAAACAAAATACAAATTCCTGTCCTCAAGTACCTGTGGTTTATAAATCGCTCATTTTGGCCGACTGCGGAGGGGGGGTTAGATTCATTTTAATCAGCCAGATATGTCTTTAACCAGTATACAGCTTTTGTTTAAAGTACTCTTTTAAACCACTAAAGGTTATTGGAAAAATGATTACATTAAATGATCAGTAGATCTAGTAAGAAAAAAAGTGCTGATGTTTGCAGATGCACTTCACAGTAAAGTCACTCAAATTTTACTCTGCCAAAGATCAAAGAATGAGGTAGAAAAGTTTATCAATATTGATGATGTATTTCTAATAACAATCTAAGGTCACAATAAGATCAATTGGAATTAGTTTGCTGATTTAGTAAACGTTTAAATAGAATAAATAAACTTGTTCCCATATTTTACAACATGCCAACCGCTTTCGTGCATCTTACCATGAGGACAAATGTGAACCACTGACAGGCTTCGGATCGGCACTACACCGTCATTAACAATCAGAAGTGATAACTAGTTAATCTTGTTAAAAGTTTTGTTAATTTTGTAAGATTAAATTACACCGCCAACTTGAAACTGAAAGCTTGTCAATAAGCATGTGCTTTTAAATGTGCAATGTCATTAATCGATCGCGTTACACATCTTTAATTCGTGAGAAATTTTAGATTGACTCTTCCCTAAAAATAATGTGAGTCAAAATTACCCCTGTGGCAAATTTGTTTAGCATCAAAAATTGGATTGTAGTGAAATTTCAGGGGTCAAACAGAAACCCTGTATAAGTGTGTGTGTTTGTCGTGGTATTTTTTAATGTGCTGTTGGTGTTAAAAACCTTTTCTCACCATGTACTGCTAAAATCAAATAAAATACATTTACAATAAATAACATAACTTTTATTATATTTCAATGTTTTGCATCGTTCTTTAGTCAATGTATTCTTTAGATAGTCCATTAAGTGGAAACTGGGAAAACTTGTCACAATAGACCTTTTTCTAGTTATCACATTCCGTTCAGTTTTGTGGACTAGTTTGTACTCATATCATGTGACCTTAACAGAAATGTGACCTAGGTAATTTTCTTATTGTCTACATAAACGACATTCAATGATATATTGTTTCAGGTCATTTGAGTGGGGGGAAAGTTAAATTAAATGTTCCTTCTTGTAAAGTTGACACGTGTCATGCCTTTACCTTAGGCTACTTCTCAAATCTGGTTCCATTCACTGTACGTAATAAATATTTCTGGTCACTTTTGCAATAAACTCATTAACCGAAAGTTATGTAGAACACATTTTTCATATATTATTACGAACCATGCCGGAACGGAACAATTCGGAAAAGGTCTATTTGGTGATTGACTTAGGAGTGAACACTCATCAAAATCTAAGAAATGGACATATTTCAAGTGATTCTGTCGCATTATAGAGCACTGCTCATATGAAACTAAGAACCAATAAGTACAAGTAATAGTCAGAGGTTTGTAACTTTATAAATCTGATTATGTAACCCAATAAGAGGTGAAATAGAAAATACACAATCGTTTCCTGCCAATAATTATACCTGCATCACTGTCATCATCTCCGCTATCGTCTATCATCACTTTTTTGGTTGCCGCTCTTCTTCTGCCTTTTGGCTCTTCAACAATGTCCGTTTCCAATACAACTATTTCTTCTTCATTAAATCCTGAAAATGCAATAGAAAAGGTCATCACATGTGATGAACAGTACTAATATTGTATAGAACATGATACGTGAGTACACAGATCTTCAATCTGTATCATCAGACTGCACAACATTGTTTGAGCAGGCAGATCCAGCAAGACGGTAGATCAAATTGAATCCTTCCACTCCAACAATCAAGTGCAGCTTGATCATACAGAGAGAAGCATTTGTGTGTTTTGTAATTATTATATACTCCCTATTGATTTAATTGTGTACGCAAATTTGAAATGTATTCCTCTTTTAACTACAAATATTTTGAATGAATGGAATTCCATTTAGAAAAGTAGTTCCGGCAGAATTTCTGTATCCAACTACATTGCAATACGACGATACAGAGCTGGCCTGGTTCAGTTGGTAGCATGCTCGACTCTTGATCGTGAGTTGGTGTCCTGTCCTTCAGACAGTAAAAATCGAGGTTTCGTGTTACAGTAGGTGTCAGCACATTAAAGAACCCTCATTGCTCAATGGCCGTAAGTGCCGAGCATAGTCCAAACTTTCAAGCTCTTCATATGAGTGAAATATTCTTGAGTGGGGCGTTAAACAACAATACAACCAACAACAACGTTACATATCGCATGGGTGTATTGAATGTTGCATTATAACTGTATGGTTACACAGGTATATAATAAAATATCATATTTGATGAAACATCAAAACAGATCTCATCTCAAACAAACATATTTTGGATCCCTCCAATTAAACTGAGCTCAATCAATCTTCGTGTTCAAAATTTTTTTTACAAAATACTTAGTATGAAAATTTCACCGTCATTTCAAATTTGCCCTCACATCTCAGGGCGAAAATAATGAAAATTAAATAGGAGGGAAAGTTTCCAGGTAAACAGAAATTTTAATCAGATTTGTTACCTGTTTTAGATTTATTTGAGTTTTGTACAGGTAAGACCGGATTTTCACATTGTTTGTCTGTTTCCAATTCAGATACTTCCGGCCGTAATAAAGGCATTTCCAGTTCTGTTTTCTCTTTGTTAACAGCATCCTCTTCTTTTGGAGAGTCCTGAGATTCAGATATAGACATCTCCATAGCAACCTGGAGTTCTCTCTCAAACATTTTTTCATCTATGGACTGCCGGCTTTATAAAGAGAAAGACAGATATTTGAAATTGATATAAAGTATAAAGCTGTCACTCGAGTCAGATACAAAAGAACACAGGAGTAATGTCTATTTGTACAAGTCCATCACCTGTGGTCCCCAACCTATCAATAGAATCCAAGATGTTACAAACAGAAAACTGACAAATATTATATATTCAAAAAAAAACGGACTGAAATTAATTTGCCCTGGACATAAAAAATTTGTTTCTTTTTTTGTGTCCAAGCGCAGATTCCTAGAATTTGATTGGCAAGTGGTTGAGTACATGGAATTTTCCTTCTCTATCTAACGATGTACATCTAACCTTTACCAAAATAACAGAGGACATCAAAAGAAACAGGCTCATTGTTTCTTTTTTTTTTCATTCTAGCCTTTTTGTGGATCAGACAACAAAAAAAGAACAATTTTTTTTTTATTTTGTACCTTTTTGCTGGCATCTTCTGGTCTTTTATTGCATTTTGTTGAGTTTTTTTCTTCTTCAGTTTGTTATCATTGTCTTTTGATATGTCTGTCTTTTTGGCTTTTTTGGATGCTGGAGGAGTGAATTCAGCAAAATCATCTGAAAACAGGAAATATTACAAATGTATGCCAAGTCTTTCTAAAAATCTCTCTAATTTATGAACATGGCTACACACAGAGATACATCCAACACTCAAGATGAACTACATGTACTCACAGAGATATGTATGTGCATGTACCATTTAAGATGACCCACATGTACTCAGAGAGAAATGTATGCAAGTGTACCATTTAAGATGACCTACATGTACTCAGAGAGAAATGTATGCACGTGTACCATTTAAGATGACCCACATGTACTCAGAGAGAAATGTATGCAGTGTACCATTTAAGATGACCTACATGTACTCAAAGAGAAATGTATGCACATGTACCATTTAAGATTGCCTACATGTACTCAAAGAGAAATGTATGCACATGTGCCATGATGACCTACATGTACTTAGAGAGAAATGTATGTGCATGTACCAATTAAGATGACCTACATGTACTCACAGAGAAATGTATGCAAGTGTACCATTTAAGTTGACCTACATGTACTTGGATTTTTTTATCTTTGTTTTTTACCACACTAAAAATATTTCAGTAATATGGTATATGTATGGTACAAGCCAGTGAAGGTGATGGAGATACCTGTTAACTGGTTACACTGTACATGTAAAACATGCACCCATAATTAGTCAACCAACCCAACTCACGCAAACAAGCAATCTTTCCCACAAATAACCAAAATTTAATCTCTTGCTGACAAAAGCCACGAGAGGTCAGGCACACTTTAACTAAAGATGATATGCTCGGACTTTATGACCCTGAAGGCCAAGGATTCCATTTTAATTGTACAAAGTTGTAATTGTACAGACACATTTGGACTGGTCTAAGTCATTGATTAACAGAATAGTTCATTATTTATTAGGAGTTAAGCTATCTAGTTTAAGAACCATAATCAAATGGAAGACAACTTAGGATGTCCATATTGCACCTATGTCTGGCAGCTTTTGACATTACTGACAAAATCTTTAGGCTGTGATCGCATGATTTAATATATATCAAATTCATTGTATATAAATGAAAACAGAGAAATTAAAATTATTCAAAAAGGCGACAAGATCATGAATGTAATATATAGAACATTATATGCAAATATTAACAATAGTCTTTTCTTACCATCAAGGTCATCATCTCCAAAACTGGCGTAATCAATTTTCTTCTTGTTTCTACAAAGATAATATATAAATACATGTAATCATTGACATTAGACTTACCAGGTCTAATCACATTTCAGTCATCTGATTCCCCAACCCAACAAGAACATTAATAACAAGACTTTGAACCAAGGGCTTATGAAACCAGGGATTTTTCTACCTCCCAAATTCTGGGTACAGGGTCAGAAAAATTGGGAAAATATACAACATTTTAAGAGTTGGGAATTTTTGTATATCTTTGGGGAAAATACAAGCCATTTTTGCATTAGGATGTACAAAATTATAAACTACATGTGATCTCTTACTTTTGACAAATACATGTATGAAAACTATCTTGAACCAAACAGTGAATTCAACCTTTCAACCCCACAGACCATCGTAGACTGGTCTAAATCAAACTCAAATATAAATAAAACTCTAATAGAACAGAAAGGAGCAATACCATTCAGATACCAAGGGTGAACAGGTGATACATTATTGTGAAAAGTTAAAATTAAAAATCAATAGGCATCAGATCTTTTGATAAGGCAACACCAGAAGTTCAGAACAACTTTGGAAACGTAATTAAGTTATTCAAATTATAAATAGATGAACAGAAAGATGAAAACAAATGTAACAGACATCAAACTCTTTTTAAGATAAATTTTATGAAATACATTAAAAACTGGAAACTCTTTTGTTTATGTATAAATGTATATGCAAGTGAACAGAACTCAGTGTAAGGAATTATATACATGTACCTTATGGATATTCTGTTAAATAAAGCACAGGAATAAGACTGAGTGAAGAACAAGTATATGTACAGTGGGACCTGTCTCAGAAGACCACTGTCATGATTAAAACTCAAACTAAAACATTTCTGTACTTATGAAAGTTGTTATAGAATAGAAGATGAAAGCCTTCAAACGTTTTTCTGGACAAGGTCACTTTTTTCTCATTACATATGGATAACCTAACTAGAATATTTGCAGTAATCAAAAATTCACTCAGATTGTGAAATTTTGCAATCAACATATAATTTTTTATACAAATTAATACAAGACAGAGAACACTGTTTGCTTCTTTTTATGGTCAAAGCAGTTTGCATACATCAATAATGAAACTGAAAGCCAAGGATTGTTATTACAAAAGTAAGTTAACATTTATGTTTGATAACAAGCCCTGGGGCAATTAGAAATTATATCCAACCAAACAATTCATGAAACTTGGGGCTTTATTTTATTATAATTTAAGTTTTGGCCATGAAAATAAATAAAATTTCTTTCAATTCTTGGTGAAATTTCAATTTGAAAAATTAACTTCATCTGATTGTTAAATTATCTTTAGAAACTTAATAAAGTCAAAATATACATCTGTGTAAGTAAAGATATATTAGTAAGCAATTTAGTCTAATATTTTTCCTCTATCAACACTGTACAATATACATATAGTTAATACTTCAGATGGATATCAACTACTTCTTACAGATGACTTCAACTTCTTTAAGTATGACAGTGTATAGCACTTAACTTTGATTTTTTTTTCATTTCTAATTATAAATATGAAATTTCATGATAGAGAGTGCAGCTTGAATGGCCCATTCACGAAGCGCAGTAGTGGTAGAGAGTGTGAAAATGAACTAAAATCCGTACAAGATACTATCAAACAATTTAATGTGTATCAAGAGAGATATACTGTTAAGTCAATTTTTTATGTATGTGGAAAACACCATTTACTGATTTCCCTGCTTACCGCCATGTTTTTTCATGAATTATGAGTTATCGCCAATGTTGCATCTTAAATCCAATCATGAAGCGCGTTCATTTTGCTGCTTCATTTCATGTTTACCTGCTGTTCTTTTTATGCTACATGTATTGTATCAGTATATGATCTAAAACTATATGAAATATTCACTGTAACCCGAATTACTAAAAAGACTGCTATTTACTGAAAAGACCAAGGAATTACCGAAAAGACTGCTATTTACTGAAAAGACCAAGGAATTACCGAAAAGACTGCTATTTACTGAAAAGACCAAGGAATTACCGAAAAGACTGCTATTTACCAAAAAGACCAAGGAATTACCAAAAAGACTGCTATTTACTGAAAAGACCAAGGAATTACTGAAAAGACTGCTATTTACTGAAAAGACCAAGGAATTACTGAAAAGACTGCTATTTACTGAAAAGACCAAGGAATTACCAAAAAGACTGCTATTTACCAAAAAGACCAAGGAATTACCGAAAAGACTGCTATTTACCAAAAAGACCAAGGAATTACCGAAAAGACTGCTATTTACTGAAAAGACCAAGGAATTACCAAAAAGACTGCTATTTACCAAAAAGACCAAGGAATTACCGAAAAGACTGCTATTTACCAAAAAGACCAAGGAATTACCGAAAAGACTGCTATTTACCAAAAAGACCAAGGAATTACTGAAAAGATTGCTTTTTACCAAAAAGATTGAGGAATTACCAAAAAGACCACTAACGGTACCAAAAAGACCATTAAAAGTGACAATATTTAGTCATTTATGGTAGATAAGGTTAAAATATACTCAAATATATACAAAATGTTGCATTATTTTGCACTTTTATTATGTAATTTGCTCAAATATCCTGGTTTAGTTTTCAACAGGATGTCTGCTAATGAGTACTCTTATGACTCTAGTGGAGTCGTAAATATAAACACGATGAAGATAAATATAGCCTAAATCATTTCTACTGCAGTATGCCTATATTTTACAGTTTTACACTATAGATCTAATCACGTAAATTTTTTATTATTGAATAGCTGGATCTCTAGCGTACTCTAATTATTAGGGCCCGTTATAATGGAGGAATATCTATAGGCCATACAAAGTCAGGGGGAACTCAAACTATCTAAAACGTCTTTTTTTTCAATGGTTTACAAAATCAAAAGTTGTGTAATATAGTGTAGAAAAAGATATTATACCATATAGACATTTTTATTTGATATTTATGGTCTTTTCGGTAACTTTATTGGTCTTTTCGGTAAATAGCGGTATTTTTTAGGTAATTCGGATTACCCAAATAATCATTTTGAACTGCACTTTCTCATAGGCAATGACTAATCATATTCATATTATTAAACAGAACATGTTTTTAAAACATGTTTGTATTTAGGCCAGACATAAAATATTCTCTGTTTGCTGTTTACTGACTCTACCCTTTTACCTATGGGTAGGTAGGTAGGGAAATTATTTTATTTTATTGGAAATTTTTCTGGCATCGAGTTGGGAAACGATATATTGTTCTCTCGCTTGTAAGTACTGATGTCATTGTGCAGTCCATCATTTTCTGTACAAATTATAATGAAAATAACTGTAAATGAGGACACATTAAATATTTCATAAATGTTTGAGACAGACAGGAGAACAGAGAGGTTATTTGTGAAATTTCAACAAGTTTTCACAGAGGTTCATGACAGAGTATAAATAAAATGTATGCAGATATTCTGGAATCTATCTGTATATGTCAGTGTTTTCCTGAGAAATTTCAGATAGCACCATGGTAGAGCGGATGAATAATTCAGTCGTGTTGCGTCAGGCCGCACCCCACGTCACAACAGTCTCATGCTACATGTTCTACTTTTGTGTATCATTTCGTGATTATTTGTACATTTATGCACTAGAACATTATTAAAAGTAAAATAAAATATACAAAGACATTTAAGATTTGATATATTATACAACAATTATCTATCGAAACTAAATGGTCATCTCATAGTATTTGTTCACTGGTTGTAAGTTAAAAGGACTTGCCTGTATCAAATCAGAGGAACAACTTGACCTTCCAACTATTGGCAATCAGTCACATTGCAAGGCAGTGTTTATATAAGAAGGTCCATGGTGCAGTGACAGAGTCAGTGTTTTAAAATGATAACTTTCCTGGGACATTTTTAATATACCGGTATTTCTAATGTAAATTAGAGAAATACACAAGGTTATGTTAAAGAAAACAGGTGTAAAAATTTAATAGATTTCATTATACTAGATTTGATATTGTTTTTGTAAAATTATTATGTTTTGACAAATATTTTGTAAATAAAAAAATAACGGGAGGTAACTCTTATGTAACTGTCTACACGATTTTATGTTCGCTATAACATAATTCCCTTCAGCTTTCATGAAAGAAGGAAACATATCAAACATATTTACATAGGTGTTTCATAAATTGTTTATCTTAGTAAAACATGTATCATACAGGATTTTTGGTTTCCTATTTTTATAAATAGTATTCGTAGAGAAAATATGTGTGTCATTCTGGGATATAGCAATAGCTTAGGTCGAACTTAATGGCCCGATTCTAAGCGATTTTTTGAGTGAGTAAAATCTGAATAAATCACTTTGGAGATTCTGTCGTGTTGCCCCGCCAGACAAAATCTCCAAAGGGATTAGGGTTAAATCCTGATTTACCCACCCCCTCCAAATCGCTTAAAATCAGGACAAAAGTTGAACTCATTTGTGCACTAATACTGAAGATGGATTGGTAATATATTATATTGAAGAGTTACAAGAGGTCATATTACATTGTATGAATTCCTTGATAGGTCCTAGTGTCATGTTACATACGTTCTGTTCATTATTTTACACTACTCGGATATAATGCTATTAATATACAATGTTTCATTGAATAAATAACAGCGCCATGGTCAAAATATATACATGCATATTCTCAGAGATTGAGACGAAGTTAATACTAATACTATATAAAGTTGTGACGGTAATCGAACGTTCCAGAAAGATCGTCAATAAAAAAAAAAATTTTTTGAAAACGGCAATAAAATTTTCTGAGTCGCAGTGATTTTCGTGGGTCGGTGGGTAAACATCAAACAAACTTAATTTTATTTTAGGCCTTATATTCATGTATCGGGCCACATGCATCTACAGATGATTAAACTCTTCAAACCTGCATATATATAGAGACCGTGTCCTGTCTATAAAGACCTTTTTAATTCTCCTCAGCTGGTCTTTAGACTTTAGAGACATGTTTTTAATCACAACTTTTTCTCATAGTCACATGGAAGTGTCATGTTACAAAAACGTAAAACATCCAAATGATTATTCCGTGTTTGTATTTTGAATTTGTTTGATTATAAAGATAGACAGGTAAATTTTTCTTTGGACAGGTAATTCTTAGTCTGACAGTCAGGACATGTTCCCTAAAAAATTGATGCCCTGCTGTAATCATTAGCGTGAATTGAAACAACTTACAATAACCAACTTTTTCCAAGAAAAGGTTAGGGTGGACGTTAATGCAAAGAGTTGGAATGATCATGTTTGGAAAAGAAAGCCGTGTTCATATTTGATTAACATAAAAGTGTACAAACTACAATGACTCAATGTTGAATGTACATTATCATTATGTAAACAACTTTCAGGTGCATATTTAGTTAAATTAACGAGATATAAATGGGATAATCACAGAAGGGTCATTGTCAGGAACTATTTGTTACCTTCGAGACATTATTTTACATAGATTTGAACAAGATTACTGCATATTTGCAATTAGTATTGACGTGATGTTTTTCCAGTTTTCAATTTCCCTCCATCTTTGAACCGGAAATACTAATCTGGGAACCTCGATCTTCAACAAAGTCTGTCAATAGTACATTCCGAAAGGGTTGCCTAAAAACCGAATGGTATCATTTTCTATCTTAATATTCATTATTTGGCATTAAAATACTGTCAATGTCATTAATCATTGTATTTTTATCATGTAATAAAAAGATAGAAATATATAATTTGCACAAATATTGATAAAGAAATCTGAAAATAGGTATCACCGAACAACACCGATAAGTACAGTAACCAAAGTGCTAATGATTAATATGTCCAGAAGTCTATATGAGTATATACAAATATGAAGAATGTTGGGAAAACAATGACCTCTTGGCGAAAAACAAAAGATGAGATCAGGTGTTCTGGATGAATACGCATCTCAACGACCGTTCGCACCTGATAATGACCAAGATGTATCCTGTCCAAATTAATTACCTGTATTTACGTTCAATTCAACGCAAAATACAGGTAACTAATTTGCACAGGATACATCTTGGTCACTATCTGTCCACAGACTCTACACCTGCAATCCATTCAGTTAATTAGTGTGGAAATTGCAAACAGGATCATTAGACCGTCAAATTTGATTGTAAAATTTGCCAAATGTTGACAACAAATGCGATATATTTCCTTGTTACGCCAATTTATCATAAAGTAGTCAACCTCTGTATATGAATTGTTGAGCCCTCTTTGTCATGTCGGGTCATTTGGTTTGATTTGGGGGGTGTTGTTAGTTGTTGTTGTTTTTATGCTACACTGAACAATTTTTAAGTCATATGCTGGTGGCCAGTTTTTAACGGTGGAAGAGAGAAACCGGTTACATACTAGGCCTATCCGGGAAGACCCCACCGGCCTTCCACAAGTAAACTGGCAAATTTTCTCACAAAATATGGACGCGAGCCCGCACTAATTAGAGGTGAGTCTAATGAAAGACTTCATGCGTGATGCTTTATAATCACTCTGCCACGGGTACACCTCAATACAAAAAGAGGACGTAACTTTTGATTTTTAAAGCCGAAATCATCACATTTGTCGTATAGTTTAGTTGTCAATATGCTAACCGCCTCACTGTTAAAGAGGCATTAGCTGTGTTAACCACAAAAAATCGAACTTTTTTTACTTGCACTTTATGTACAATAACAAATAAGAGCTATACACAGGCATAAAATCTTATATCCCTGTGTTTCTCTAGCAATTTTCACAAAATATTTAGGAATTTAAGATTTTGTATGCCTGTGCATATCTCTTTT
Source organism: Atrina japonica (assembly GCA_030159075.1). Lineage (NCBI taxonomy): Eukaryota > Metazoa > Mollusca > Bivalvia > Pterioida > Pinnidae > Atrina > Atrina japonica. The sequence goes on from BROG01000303.1 coordinate 377,838, forward strand.
TTGTTATTGTATACCAATGTAAGTAGTAAGAAAGAAAATTAAAAGCTAATGTCACACGTGCGGATTCTATGGTATAAATAATTTTTAGTTCGCGGGGATATACCGCTTTCACATAAGCATAGAAACTGTCACGACTAATTATCAAAACATATATCATCATGAATCTTATTATCACAAAATAATCAGTGAGAAGAAACTACGTGTATATGGATTAAACTCTAACAGAATGAACTTTTTAAAATAATGTCCATCGTAAGCCTTTACGTTTTATGATTCAGAAGCTTCTGAATGATCTCTGCTTCATATCAATAAAAGAGATCTCATAAGGGAGCACAATTGATGCCCATGGGAATGTCAACAGTTTGATAGGAACAACTTGGTCTCTAAAGACAGCATATACCCTGCAATCAGTAACTTGTGGTGTTTAGAATCAGTGTGATGCATATCCGAATGACCGATGACAATGAATTTAAATAGTTTTGTTATTATTTATCTATTTATTTATTTATTCATTTATTTATTTATTTATTTATTTATTTATTTATTTATTTGTTTATTTATTTATTTTACAACTATTAACAAACAAGTTATGTCAACTTAATTAATGTCTCTCGTTGACCCTGATGTTTGGGTGCGGGGATCCTTGCTATGGGAGGAAACCGGAGTATCCGGGGGAAAAAACACGTTTCCGACTTGGCGACCACTATACCACCTCACATACTCCCCTGTCCAATACATGGATCGAACCCGGGTCACATTGGTGAGAAGTGAGCGCGCTCTCCACTGCACTAAATGTTCGGGGACTACTCGGGTTACTGGGGGAAAGTTTGTTATTTATGAATGCTGATTTTACTTATTTAAATGACGTAGTATGATAGTTGCCATGGCGTACAAATGTATCTTTTACAAAGAAGATGTTGTCCAGCTGTTTGCAATTACGTGTATTGATTGTATCGCAATGTGGCATACATATACTTTATATCAATACATTAAGGTTTAACTGATGACAATGCATATACCTTACTATAAACAACCTAGACACGTAACAAATCACAAACTACCGACACAATCCATAAATCAATTTTGTTTACCGTAAACTTCACAAAAGAGGTATATAGCAGGGTCTAGCAAATGTTCCACCAAACCTTACCAAAATATTGACAACAGTTAAGGAGATACTTCAGCAATACTGAACTGTTGTTGCTTATGCCAGACTGAGCGATGTAATCAGATACCGAACAATTTCCTACAACTTTTAGAAACTGAAAGACATACCATTTTACTTAAATTCATTGTCACAAATATAATACTTTTCAACTATTTATTCAATAATTCCGCATGAAAAATTAAAGGAGGGACTTTTCAGCAGACCGTCGGTATTCCCATTGGAACAATTGTGCCCCTTTATTGGCTGTTCCTTTAATCATGCTTAGCAGACGTCATTCATACGCTTCTGAATCAAAAGATGCAAGTCTATCTGCCGTCTTTAATTTGACATTTAGATATATCGACGACATACGGCGGGTATGACCGGTCAACAGGGGAGGCTTACTCCCCATGGCACATGATCCCACCTCTGGATTTCCAGAGGTCCGTATTTGTCCAGTGTTCACCAGATTTGTATATTGTCGCAATAAAAGATTAATACTATATCAATACTATGGCATCTATGTTTTTATATTTTCAATTTGCATGTGTAATTTCGTAGACAAAGTCATATGCCTAGTATACACACCCTATCTAAGTGTTTAGTGGTGTGTTCATCATTGAAAGTCATACTATCAGTCACTTTCAGTTGATTTTTGAAAGCATGAAATAAATTCTATTATAATTTTATGACTCTTTATTTTCGAATAGTTGTTAAATTCATAACTAAAATGCCACGTTGTTTAAGAAACGATAAAGACAGATCAACGTTTCAAGTCTAGCTGTCTAGTTACCAATATTTTTATCGATCGAAATGATTTACAACCGAAACGTTCTATTTATATATAGCGCAAGATTAATATAGCAGTTTCGAATCTTTTGCTTATTGCTGTTTCGTACACCAATAAAAGAAATAAGGCGATTGTTTGATATTTATAGTTTAAATCGTCATAAATTCCGATAGGATGTATATCATGACTTTTAGATTAATATTTTGATAATTTATTTTCATTTAGTTTCGTAATTGATGAAGCACTTTCTCGTTAAGTTCAAGTAGGGTTGTGTTCCCGTGTAAATATGACAGCAACACGTAATCGTATGTTACGCATGAGTCTACATAGGTATGTGTTCACTTTCTGTTTATTTATTCAGCTCTGTATATGTAAAACACTTTTAACAATTAATCGAAATTATTTAATTAATTCTAGATCTAATAACAAACGGCACTCCCTTTGAGTTTGGTGCTTTGTAAGTTTGTTTTCTCAGACACAATAATACTCATAGGCTAAGTGAATCTGCCGTAGAACTTGTTGATGTATAAATAGTTGGTGCTGGTTTACAGAGTGACATAGGCCGAACTTTCTGCCCTGATTTTAGCGATTTTTTTACATTGTCTTTTATAGATCTTTTAAATGAGACGGTTTCATTTGTCTGTGTAGTTGAAGAATTTTTTAATGTCACCAACACTCGCATCAGGTGATAACTTCTTTGCAGACATGTGAAGTATTTAGATTGTATATCGATAGTTACAGCTGCAGCGAAGAATGAAGACGGTGTTACACTTTTTTATTTTTCTGTCTGCCTGGTTTCAGACGTCTTGTATGAAGGGATGGACTGCAATGATAGAAGGAGACAGAAAAACAGCTGTAACTAAGGATTGTATAAATATGAATTATAAGATATTTCTATTACATGTAGCTGTGGAGAGGGGGGGGGGCATTCAGTAGTAATTCAAGTTACAAGTTGTTTTAAAATGAGAATATTCCATTTATTTAAATGAAATGATATCAACAATAACTACAGTAATGCTATGAAAGCAAACACTGCTTTTGTTTTCCAAATGAGGGGAAAAGCATTCTTTGGGGTCTGTCTCACAAGTGAGAACAAATACTTTTGTAAATATATGTATTTGAATTTACCTTGGTCCGAAGTCACCAAATTTACTCAGTACTCAAGCTCAACTAACTTTTCTTGATTTCAAGAAACAAGCAAAATTGATTCTGTAACTGGACATGTTTGTACATTGATGGCATACAATTGTAAATAATGGTGGAAGTTATTGCTCATTTGAAGAAAACTTCAGAGAAATTAAAAAATATTAAATTGTTTGAGTATGTACTCAAATCTTTAGTACTATACTCAACAGATTTATTAATTTTTTACAGGAAGTGTGACACAAAAATTTATATGTGACTGATGTAAAATGATAATGTGTTCCTATTCACTCAAATTCGAAGTTTTATGAACGATTCTGTAGTCACAATAATAAAATAAAAGTTGAGCTTGAGTAAATTTGGTGACTTCGGGCCCTGAATGCCTAAAGTTTACTAAATTTATTGTAAAATTGTGAAGAAAAAAAAATGTTTGAGTTTACCTGGATATCTAAATTTACATGAACCTGTACAGCACCTGTATTTTAATTAGTGTTAAATCGCTAAAACAACATCCCTATCTAATGAAAACATTTATTGTTCATACAATTTTGGAATAGAAGGAATCTGATTTTTTCAAATGTTGGAATAGGAGGAAGACACCTTTTGAATGGTTAGATTTAGTAAAATTCACATAACCTGGCTGGATAGAGTCTGGTGAACATGTTTTTGACCTGGACGAGTTTAAATTTTAGGTAATAAAGTATTGATGTTACATTGGCATGAGTATTCAGTAATTAATAAAACACTTCTCATGTGAGTGAAAAGCAAGTAGAATCATCTGTATTTATGATAATCAAAAGGTTACTTCACCCCAAAAAGTTAAGTGAACTGGACAATAGGTAGGCAAAGTCAACGCGCCGGCATAAATGTCAGACATAAGGCTTTTCATGTGCAATAGAAATGAATACATTTATAAATTGGGTCCCTAGAAAGGACCATTATTTTCTCCTGACAAATGAGCGTTGATGAAGAGAAACAACTTTAAAGGTCAACGGACATGAAAATTTGATGTTGATTTTATTACATTTTTGGTTAGATAACCTAAAACCTAAGTATTGAGTACAAAGAAAAAAAAATTCACCCCTCCATTTATACATACCAGGTAGAAAAAGGTAACAAAATGTTAGGTTAGAAAGAGTAGTTTCCCTTTATCAAATACTCTTGGTCTGCTAACAGGAAGTGAGGTGTATGTGGTGGTCAGCAGTATCAAGATAAAAACTGTATATATAGCTAGTCTGGTACAAGGCTTGATATTGTAAGATCAAAGGCCTAGATTTACTGTATTTTTCATTTTTTTTTCTCTTGAATATCATTCTTAATAGCTGAATTATTTATTTTCTTCCCAGTTATTATTATTTTAGAGCTATCAGCGATATATAAAGCCTAACATATATCTCTGGATCTACAGGCTACCATGTTTTCTTTGTGACTTAACATTCATTTAGCCTAATAATACCAATAATCAAGTATTGTGTAATCAGTTTTCACCCCTCCCAGATAAAGTTATTTGTGAGAAGATCTACAGGATGTCTCAGCTGGGTCTTCCGGCCACCGCTGTGTTCTTTGAAGTGAACTCTGGTGTTATGGGTAGTAAAATATAATCCCATTGATATGTTGTCTGTGTATAAATATCTTTGTGTGGGGACATATGTATATGTTATAGCCCTAAGAAGGAGAAATATAAAATCTCCACAGGAATTTGTCATCCAGAACTTAAAAATTTCCTGAATGAAATATAATACATATAATAAAACAACAACAATAAATTAAAAACATTAGTCTTAAATATCCAAATGAAGTTAACTTTAATTTGCACATAACAAATGTATGGTATATTTCTTTGATTATCAGTTTGGATACCATGTGTTACTGCCTTGCACATGAATTTATGAAATTGAATTTATTTTAAAACTTTGAATAAAATAGAAACATCGATTTAAGACAAGAAGCGATATATAATTGCTGATACAAGTGGTATGTTTTTGTTCACTTTTTATTGCAAACTCTGTCTATTTGAATAAAATTGTATTTTGTATACAACTGATATAATTAGATCTACTTAACTTTAGTCTCATTTCTGAAACAAAACTTCATGGCTTTTTTATTATTTTATTTTTTAGTTTAACCAGGAGCATCACTGGTTTTATGCACTTTTACAATGTACATCAAACACGTGTGTTTACCACGGTTACAATGGTATACTTATGTCAATGATAAAATAGACCGCCTAAAATAATAATAACTCGAAATCATTCATGAAATTCAGAAATATTCATTTTATTTATTAAATCTATATCGAGAAAATATTTTTTCAATTAATTTTTTTTTCTTTCAAGCCCGGTGCCATTTACATTCCAATTTTTTTCAAAACTTTGTCTAATTGAAACTTCAGTTTTTGAATTAATAATTCATTTTAGTCTTATTTCTGAAGCAAAACTTCTGTGTTTTCGCACTTGACTGAACAGACAGGCATCCCACAGAATATACATACTAAAGCTAATTGAATTGATACGGTGATTGACAGGTGATTAAATGTGAAACTGAGTTACCAGTACAGGTAGGAGACAGCCCTTAAAAGTTCCCATTTATATCATGATAAATAATAAGTGAAAAAATAAATCATGGCGAATGGCGACTTAGCAAATTTGTTTGTTTTGAGGACAATATAATGATGCATTTATCTATTGTCACTTATCAATCATAAGAAATTTGAATATTTTTGGAAAGAAAAAACACCTTTTTTATCCATCAATTTTTCTTACATCTAAATGCTACGCTATAAACAATTATGCATTTCACATACATAAGTTTGTATTATTATTTTGACACTGATAAGGATAGGGGACACCACCACACTTACGTCACAATCCAAGCACCCGAGATTTGCCGATCGTTACTGAAGGCAGTCAGTTGGGGCATGGCTATTTTTAGTCGTTTAAAGGTAAATATCTCGATGCTTGTGTGGTCTTTCAACATTGCGGTTTTCTAATTATTGGTTATATGGGTCATATGGAAGTATATACGAAAAAATTATTTTCCTGTCCGTTGACCTGTAAATAATTTACTTCTCCCTCATGACCCTACACATACCATAAAATACCAGTTATACCCAAAATACTCTTGAAACATATCTTTTAATTTCAAACAAAAGCTCTCATTCTTTCATTTTGGCGTTTGCAAGTAAAACAATATGGCCACTATACATGTAGTTATCACAAAATTAATTTTTTCTCTTTAAATAAATAAATCTTTGAGTCTTTTGAGTTGGAAATTTTAGCAATATTTAATTTCATTTAATATGGCATAAAGCAACAGTCAAATTCAAATAAAGATATATCTATAAATGTGTTTATTCTGTGCTATTACATTGTATGGTAGTGTACATGTTTATACATGTACCAGTATGTGTAGTAAGATATACATTGTATGACGGTGTACATATTTATACATGTACCAGTATGTGTAGTAAGATATACATTGTATGACGGCGTACATATTTATACATGTACCAGTATGTGTAGTAAGATATACATTGTATGACGGCGTACATGTTTATACATGTACTGGTATGTGTAGTAAGATATACATTGTATGACGGTGTACATATTTATACATGTACCAGTATGTGTGTAGTAAGATATACATTGTATGACGGTGTACATATTTATACATGTACTGGTATGTGTGTAGTAAGATATACATTGTATGACGGTGTACATGTTTATACATGTACTGGTATGTGTGTAGTAAGATATACATTGTATGGTATTGTACATGTTTATACATGTACTGGTATGTGTGTAGTAAGATATACATTGTATGACGGTGTACATATTTATACATGTACTGGTATATGTAGTAAGATATACATTGTATGACAGTGTACATGTTTATACATGTACCAGTATGTGTAGTAAGATATACATTGTATGACGGTGTACATATTTATACATGTACTGGTATATGTAGTAAGATATACATTGTATGACAGTGTACATATTTATACATGTACTGGTATGTGTAGTAAGATATACATTGTATGACAGTGTACATGTTTATACATGTTCCAGTATGTGTAGTAAGATATACATTGTATGATGGTGTACATATTTATACATGTACTGGTATATGTAATAAGATATACATTGTATGACAGTGTACATGTTTATACATGTTCCAGTATGTGTAGTAAGATATACATTGTATGACAGTGTACATATTTATACATGTACTGGTATGTGTATTAAGATATACATTGTATGACGGTGTACATATTTATACATGTTCCAGTATGTAGTAAGATATACATTGTATGACAGTGTACATATTTATACATGTACTGGTATGTGTAGTAAGATATACATTGTACGACAGTGTACATATTTATACATGTACTGGTATATGTAGTAAGATATACAATGTATGACGGTGTACATATTTATACATGTACCAGTATGTAGTAAGATATACATTGTACGACAGTGTACATATTTATACATGTACTGGTATGTGTAGTAAGATATACATTGTATGACGGTGTACATATTTATACATGTACTGGTATGTGTAGTAAGATATACATTGTATGACGGTGTACATATTTATACATGTACTGGTATGTGTAGTAAGATATACATTGTATGACGGTGTACATATTTATACATGTACTGGTATATGTAGTAAGATATACATTGTATGACAGTGTACATGTTTATACATGTTCCAGTATGTGTAGTAAGATATACATTGTATGACGGTGTACATATTTATACATGTACTGGTATGTGTAGTAAGATATACATTGTATGACGGTGTACATATTTATACATGTACTGGTATATGTAGTAAGATATACGTTGTACGACAGTGTACATATTGATACATGTACTCGTATGTGTAGTAAGATATACATTGTATGACGGTGTACATATTTATACATGTACTCGTATATGTAGTAAGATATACATTGTATGACGGTGTACATATTTTTACATGTACCAGTATGTGTAGTAAGATATACATTGTATGACGGTGTACATATTTATACATGTACTGGTATATGTAGTAAGACAGTGTACATTGTATGACTGGGTGTGTACATATTTTTACATGTACCAGTATGTGTAGTAAGATATACATTGTATGACGGTGTACATATTTATACATGTACCAGTATGTGTAGTAAGATATACATTGTATGACGGTGTACATATTTATACATGTACCAGTATGTGTAGTAAGATATACATTGTATACATGACGGTGTACATATTTATACATGTATTGGTATGTGTAGTAAGATATACATTGTATGACGGTGTACATATTTATACATGTACCAGTATGTGTAGTAAGATATACATTGTATGATGGTGTACATATTTATACATGTACTGGTATATGTAGTAAGATATACATTGTATGACGGTGTACATATTTATACATGTACTGGTATATGTAGTAAGATATACATTGTATGACGGTGTACATATTTATACATGTACCAGTATGTGTGTAGTAAGATATACATTGTATGACAGTGTACATATTTATACATGTACCAGTATGTGTAGTAAGATATACATTGTATGACAGTGTACATATTTATACATGTACCAGTATGTGTAGTAAGATATACATTGTATGACGGTGTACATATTTATACATGTACTGGTATGTGTAGTAAGATATACATTGTATGACAGTGTACATATTTATACATGTACCAGTATGTGTAGTAAGATATACATTGTATGACAGTGTACATATTTATACATGTACTGGTATATGTAGTAAGATATACATATTTATGTATGGTATGTGGTGTATATATTGTATACATGTACTATTTATATGTAGTAAGTAAGATATACATTGTATGACGGTGTACATATTTATACATGTACCAGTATGTGTAGTAAGATATACATTGTACAACAGTGTACATATTTATACATGTACTGGTACATGTATGTGTAGTAAGATATACATTGTATGATGGTGTACATATTTATACATGTACCAGTATGTGTAGTAAGATATACATTGTATGATGGTGTACATATTTATACATGTACTGGTATGTGTAGTAAGATATACATTGTATGACAGTGTACATATTTATACATGTACCAGTATGTAGTAAGATATACATTGTATGACGGTGTACGTAGTAAGATATACATTGTATGATGGTGTACATATTTATACATGTACTGGTATATGTAGTAAGATATACATTGTATGACGGTGTACATATTTTTACATGTACCAGTATGTGTAGTAAGATATACATTGTACGACAGTGTACATATTTATACATGTACCAGTATGTGTGTAGTAAGATATACATTGTACGACAGTGTACATATTTATACATGTACCAGTATATGTAGTAAGATATACATTGTATGCATTGTCAGACATATAGTAATAAGTTATTGACATTGAATGCAAACATTACGATACAATCCATACACAAAATTGCAACTCCAGCTGTTTTTTTTTTTCGTTTTTTTTTTTTTGTAACAGATACATTTATAGATGTATCAACAATGTAAACCTATCCTACACTGCTTTTGTAAGATATTTATTCAATTGCTGTTTTAATGGAAAACTTACATCTACATATATAGCATAGTCAGTATAAAATAAACTATAAACTTCAGTGTTACAGTTGTTTTCAGCTCACCTGGCCGGGAATGCCAAGTGAGCTATTGCTATGGCCAATTGTCTGTCGTCTGTCTGTTAACTTTTGCATTTAAACATCTTCTCAAGAACCATCGGGCCAATTTTAACTACATTTGGCATATAACATCCCCATGTGAAGCTGCATAAAATGAAAAGGAGCTAGGTCCAATAGTGGCCGCAAAAGGGACCAAATAGGACCAAAACTTAAAAAAATTTAAAAATTTTCTCATTTCCAATGATCAGATTAGCTTGATTGTAATGTCAATATCTACAAAGTTTACCAACGAAAATGAAATCTGTCCATAATGGAGCCACTAGGGGGTGCTTTAGTAATGCAATAACTAAAAGCTGATTGACTTTTTTTATACAAAGATAAATTAGAAAGTTGTTAGGAATTATCTAAGGATCATTTTGAGAAAATTTCAAGGTCATGGGATCAAAGGGAAAGGTCACAGACACCTAAGTAAATGAAAAATAAAAAAAAAAATTATGTAAAATTTTGGACATTTTTTACTACTTCTCCAGAATTGTCTTACCAGTTTGAACCAAACTTCACAGGAAGTATAATCATTTAAAGCTGCATAAAGTTTGTGGATGAAAAGGGTCTAGGACCAAACATGACTGCCATGGCTAAATATAGAACGAATGAGTCAGCGGATATAATTAATTTAATACATTTGTACATGTACAAAATGTACATGTATCCAAAATTATTGAAGCTAGAGAAAAAATTGTTATCTTTAAATGAGCAGCTTGCAAAAATCTACCATTTTTGTTTAGGGTGCAAATTGTCGTGTCAACGGTTGAGGTTTGACTCAACCCTTATGAGAGTTATTTCCCCTTTTTGTGGATTCTTCATATTTTTGGATTTTTTTTTTTAACATTATTTTGAAAAGTATAATAGGTAGAGTAAAAGTGAAAGATGCAAAAATGTTCAGCATGCAAAGATCTACAAAAAAGTCAGTAGGATCGAAATTGTCAGGTCACACCATTTGGTAGTTATTTTCCCTTTTAAGTGGATTTCTCATATTTTTGATAGTTTTGTCCTATTATCTTAAAAAGTAGAAATTAAATAGATAGTAAGAAAGTGAAAGAAGCAAAAATGTTCAAAGCTCTACGAAAGAGTCAACTGGAATAAAATTGTCAGGTTGATCCTTATGGGATTTATTTCCCCTTTTAAGTGGTTTTTCATGTTTTGGGCTGTTTTTCCTATTATAGAGTGATCACCATGAAAAGGTCTACAAAAAATTATTGTGCAGAAGTTGTTAGAGTGATACTTGTGTTTATTTCCCCTTCTAAATGGATTTTGCATGTTTTTGACCGTTGTTGCACACAATCTTAAAAGATCTATAAAAAGTTGTCAAGGCAAGTCTACTCATATGCAAGTTAATTCCCCTTTTCAATAATTTTTTCATGCTTTTGGTTGCTTCTCAGTATATTGTCAGTAAAATACATTTTACTCAGATGATTATAAAGGCCCAAGGAGCCTACTCTTTTTCATGTTTATTAGCCATTTTTATGTCTTCTGCAAAGTTGACCAATTGTGTCAGGTGAGCGACTTAAGGCAAGTTGAGGTTCTTGTATTTTTTAATATTTATTTCTCTCACCTGAGCTGTAATGACCTACATGTACAATGTACATAGTGTTATGGCTCACCTGAGCTGTAATGATCTACATCAGTACATGTACATGTACAATGTACATAGTGCTATGGCTTACCTGAGCTGTGATGACCTACAATGTACATAGTGCTATGACTTACCTGAGCTGTGATGACCTACAATGTACATAGTGCTATGACTTACCTGAGCTGTGATGACCTACAATGTACATAGTGTTATGGCTCACCTGAGCTGTGATGACTTACAATGTACATAGTGTTAAGACTCACCTGAGCTGTGATGACCTACAATGTACATAGTGCTATGGCTCACCTGAGCTAAGATGACTTACAATGTACATAGATGGCTCGCCTAGCTGTGATGACCTACAATGTACATAGTGCTATGACTTACCTGAGCTAATGACTTACAATGTACATAGTGCTATGGCTCACAATGTGATGACTTACAATGTACATAGTGCTATGGCTTACCTGAGCTGTGATGACCTACAATGTACATACTACTTTGACTTACCTGAGCTGTGATGACTTACAATGTACATAGTGTTATGACTTACCTGAGCTGTGATGACTTACAATGTACATAGTGTTATGACTTACCTGAGCTGTGATGACTTACAATGTACATAGTGTTATGACTTACCTGAGCTGTGATGACTTATGTACATACTTTGGACTTACCTGAGCTGTGATGACTTACAATGTACATAGTGCTATGGCTTACCTGAGCTGCTGATGACAATGTACATACTACTTTGTTACATGAGCTATGATGACCTATGTGCTATGACTTACCTGAGCTGTGATGACCTACAATGTACATAGTGTTATGGCTCACCTGAGCTGTGATGACTTACAATGTACATAGTGTTATGGCTCGCCTGAGCTGTGATGACCTACAATGTACATAGTGCTATGACTTACCTGAGCTGTGATGACCTACAATGTACATAGTGCTATGACTTACCTGAGCTGTGATGACTTACAATGTACATAGTGCTATGGCTTACCTGAGCTGTGATGACCTACAATGTACATAGTGTTATGGCTCACCTGAGCTGTGATGACTTACAATGTACATAGTGCTATGGCTTACCTGAGCTGTGATGACCTACAATGTACATAGTGCTATGGCTTACCTGAGCTGTGATGACCTACAATGTACATAGTGCTTACCTGAGCTGTGATGACTTACTATGACTTACCTGAGCTGTGATGACTTACAATGTACATAGTGCTATGCTTACCTGGCTCGATGACCTACAATGCATAGTGCTATGGCTTACCTGAACTGTGATGACCTACAATGTACATAGTGCTATGACTTACCTGAGCTGTGATGACCTACAATGTACATAGTGCTATGGCTTACCTGAGCTGAAATACCTACAATGTACATACTACTTTGGCTTACCTGAGCTATGATGACCTACAATGTACATAGTGCTATGACTTACCTGAGCTGTGATGACCTACAATGTACATAGTGTTATGGCTCACCTGAGCTGTGATGACTTACAATGTACATAGTGTTATGGCTCGCCTGAGCTGTGATGACCTACAATGTACATAGTGCTATGACTTACCTGAGCTGTGATGACCTACAATGTACATAGTGCTATGACTTACCTGAGCTGTGATGACTTACAATGTAGATAGTGTTATGGCTCACCTGAGCTGTGATGACTTACAATGTACAAAGTGCTATGACTTACCTGAGCTTTGATGACCTACAATGTACATTGTACATGTATGTAGTGCTAACCTGTTGCTCACCTGAGCTGTGATGACCTACAACAAATATAGCACTATGACTCACCTGAGCTGTGGTGACCTACAGTGTACAGTGCTATTGCTTACCTAAGATATAACGACCTACAATACAATGTACGTAGTGCTATGACTCATCTAAGATATGATGACCTACAATGTACATACTACTTTGGCTTACCTGAGCTGTGATGACCTACAATGTACATAGTGCTATGACTCACCTGAGCTGTGATGACCTACAATGTACATACTACTTAGACTTACCTGAGCTGTGATGACCTACAATGTACATACTACTTTGACTTACCTGAGCTGTGATGACCTACAATGTACATAGTGCTATGACTTACCTGAGCACCTGACAATGTACATAGTGATGACTCACCTGAGCTGTGATGACCTACAATGTACATACTACTTTGGCTTACCTGAGCTGTGATGACCTACAATGTACATAGTGCTATGACTCACCTGAGCTATGATGACCTACAATGTACATACTACTTTGGCTTACCTGAGCTATGATGACCTACAATGTACATACTACTTTGGCTTACCTGAGCTGTGATGACCTACAATGTACATAGTGCTATGACTTACCTGAGCTATGATGACCTACAATGTACATACTACTTTGGCTTACCTGAGCTGTGATGACCTATAATGTACATAGTGCTATGACTCACCTGAGCTGTGATGACCTACAATGTACATACTACTTTGGCTTACCTGAGCTATGATGACCTACAATGTACATAGTGCTATGACTCACCTGAGCTATGATGACCTACAATGTACATACTACTTTGGCTTACCTGAGCTATGATGACCTACAATGTACATAGTGCTATGACTCACCTGAGCTATGATGACCTACAATGTACATAGTGCTTTGACTTACCTGAGCTATGATGACCTACAATGTACATAGTGCTATGACTCACCTGAGCTATGATGACTTACAATGTACATACTACTTTGGCTTACCTGAGCTATGATGACCTACAATGTACATACTACTTTGGCTTACCTGAGCTATGATGACCTACAATGTACATAGTGCTATGACTCACCTGAGCTATGATGACCTACAATGTACATAGTGCTATGACTCACCTGAGCTATGATGACCTACAATGTACATACTACTTTGGCTTACCTGAGCTATGATGACCTACAATGTACATAGTGTTATGGCTCACCTGAGCTGTGATGACCTACAATGTACATAGTGCTATGACTCACCTGAGCTGTGATGACCTACAATGTACATACTACTTTGGCTTACCTGAGCTATGATGACCTACAATGTACATACTACTTTGGCTTACCTGAGCTGTGATGACACAAATTGTAGTACAATGTACAGTGATATGACTCACCTGAACTATGATGACCTACATTATAGTGCTGTGACTCACCTGAGCTGTGATGACCTACATTATACAGTGCTGTGACTGAGCTGTGATGACCTACATTATACAGTGCTATGACTCACCTGAGCTGTGATGACCTACATTATACAGTGCTATGACTCACCTGAGCTGTGATGACCTACATTATACAGTGCTGTGACTCACCTGAGCTGTGATGACCTACATTGTATTGTGCTAGGACCCATCTGAGCTGTGATGACCTACATTATACAGTGCTGTGACTCACCTGAGCTGTGATGACCTACATTGTATTGTGCTAGGACCCATCTGAGCTGTGATGACCTACATTGTATGGTGCCATGACTCACCTGAGCTGTGAACATTGAAAAAGCAATTTAATGCCAATTTTTTTAAGAATGTTATCTCAAAGGTTTTTGTATTGATGACCAGTATGTTTTCAAAGTTTCAAAGTCTCTGTGTCAAAGGTCATTGGCACCTCCAGAGTAATGTTTGTCAACTTTCCACATCTTCTCAAGAATTGCTAAGCTAAATGTATTTTTAACCTAAATTGATCACCAATTTCAATGTTGAACACCTGCCGCCTTATCATATTTGTAAATTTTGTTGTTTTCACCCTCTTTGACTTAAGGGCTGGGGCCAAAACAGTGTCTGAAAAAATTATGGTAGTTGGAAATAAATATTTTATTCTTTGATATATGTACCTTACTGAAATAATGTCTTACAGTTTATATGGATGTTGTAGAACTTTGTATTTCTAGTTACTGACATTGTATAAATCATTACTCCCTTGTTGAAGAGTTATGGGACTTTAAATCTTCATGGTTAACTTTGTTTTTGGGGAGCATTGTACTGATGTTTTACACACACACAACTTGTTCAGTCATTGCCTTTTGAGCATTATTCTGTACAATATTGTAAACTAAATATGGTTGATGTCTAAAAAATGTAATTTGATTTTTTTTTGTAGGACCAACAAATAAGATGTGAAAAGGACATATATATTCATTAACCGGCCATTTTACTTAAATTTAACAACATGGTACAACTAAATCAAAACTTGGTAAGTAAATATATGTACATTTTTGTTTTGTAAATAAATTCACATATTAAACATGTTAAATGTCTTATTCTGTAGCTGGCTCTCCCATTTATTTTTGGCTTTGATATTGCTACAAGTTGCTGAGATATCCATCTTAAAATTCATATTTTTACAATGTATATATGCAAATATGCTGTATTTGTACAATCAGATTTTTAAAATTTTGATACACACATGTACAGAGGGCTGCAATTCTTGTTGAAGTGCTGTACCCTGATTTGTAACTTTGTAGGTCCAAGTTCTATTTGTTGCTGAATATATTCTGCTGTGGAAAATGTACATGTACAATTAAACTTGTATTTAAGGCCAGTTCTGTATAAAAGGTACCTGCTCAAAGAAAACCCATGTTAACTTTTTTTGTGATAAATAAACCTCTTTATTATGGTTGTCTGTCTATAACAGTTACTTTATCCTGTTCCCTTGAGTAGCCTTTCATTTTTTTAAGACAAGTTTGACTGCACAAATACATGTACATAGTTCCTTCAGGATCTATATCTTGGTTGTAGTATACATCCAGCAAGTAATTTGGTCTGTCCTGTGGATTGGTCTGCACAAATGATTTCAGAATTTTGTTGTCAATATCCCTCCTTGACTAAAATTAATTATTTTAGCCTCATTGAGTTCTTTGTTCTTGAGTATGAACCAGTCCATTTTTTGGTGAAGTTTTAACTACACTAGTACTCCAGTTGGACTTTTGAAGCAGAACAGTCCAACATTCATTCCAGGTCCATATGTACTGGTGTCACCTTCTTATCGTGTTGTTTTTTGTGATGTTGTTGCAACAACATTGACCACATGACATCATCTATAAATAGAAACAACACATCACCAAGAAACCCTGTTGTGATATATGTGAATCACTTATGCTGACAAAATTAACTTCTTATCAGAAGTGTTACACGTAAGGGAAAGATGTTGAGAAAATCCTGAATTTTGACCACCTCTCCTTAATGAGAGGAAACCAGTGGGGTTGGAATTCAGTACTTTATTGTCGGAGCAATTAGACTTATAATCACATTAAACTTCCAAACGGTAGTCATTAGTCAAGTGAGTTTAATCATGGCTAGTTTGCTGCACACAGCAAAATCTAAATATATATTGTATACATGTACATATACATGTTTACTGTAGATTCAGAAAATTTAGTGAATTAAAAAGATTTATTTATTCCACCCCTGTTCACCTAGCCCTTGTAGCCCTGTCTACAACTGAACTTGTATTTTTCATGACCTTTTGATTTATCATCATCTCCTAATTGTTATCATTGTAGTAGGGACTAGGGAACATGTACATGAAAATAAACAATAATCTTGTTTATTCTGAGGTAATTGTACTCTTGACACAATGTTGAATCATAATGCAAGGTTATTCGATTTGTGTTGTATTCTTTCCATTCAAAAATAGGGATATTTATAACTTAACACAGTACAGTACAAACTACAAAAATACTATTGTTATTACTATATTAAGTATTTTATGTAAATTTCACCATGGTTTTAATTTTGTTGATAAATAAAAACAATAAAATAAATAAAATTAAAACCCCAACAAAATGTTGTGACACTTTTTGTACCAATGTTGATCAATCTATTAGAAAAGAAATACACATGTATGTGATTCATCTTCCAAAATATTCACAATTTTGGGGGAAAGTTAACATTCTTATTTTTTCCTCTGGTTAATTTGTATGTATAATTTACATGTACTGTATTTGACCCAATAAATGCTACTAAAATACGGAAAAAGGGGTGGGTGTTAAATGGGACCAATTATTAATTAAATTGACGTACAGCAGTTAATTTTTATAGGGTACATGTAGGTGGTAAAATTGTAGAAGTCAATACTGTGGACACCTATTCTTGTGTTGCATGGGGATAGAGATAAACTGTTATATGCCATTTTGCTGGTCCACATCTCCTTGTCAACCGGCTAGAAAAGATACTCAATCCTGATTCAAAAAAGGAGGAGGGGCGCTTATAGGGATATGGGTGAATACGGTATATGATTTGTGTGCTACAAAGGAAATGAAAACAAAACCTACTTAATACATGTACAGGTAGGTTCGTAAAACTCAACTCGTAAAACAAATATTTTGAGGTACATTTTGTACTGGCCTACATGTAAGCTATTGCAAAGATATGGACAAAAATATTTATAAGATAATCTTTATGCAAAATCAACATATTCCATTGGATATTTTTAGTGATGATGGTGTAGATTACCTGGTACATTTCTGTATTTTATCCTTACATCTGGTGCACGGAGATTTATGTGTGTTTTATTGACATTGATTGATAGTGAATTCAAAACATTGATAAAGCACTGAGACCAGAATATTTTGTCTTTTTGCAATGACAAAATAACTTACATGTACTTATATACAGTCGACTTCACTTATAACAAAGTTGACAGTAGAATTTCTTGTTTGATTCAGATTTATAGTTAAAGGTAAGAAATACATTGGGCAGAGGTATACTCTTGTTATAACCAGTATTTCATTATATACGGTCTCGGTCTCGTTATAAGTGGAGTTGATGGTACATGTATTTAATTCTGGGAAACTCAACAACCTTTAGCTATGGAGGCGGCCAGATTTGAGTGGTGAAGGAGAGACCCTACATGTAGCTACAAAGTACAATTTACCTGGGAAGATATCAATGACCTTCCACAAGTAAACTGCCACAGTTTTTTTTACGAAATTTGACAAGTTTCCAGAAGAATAAACAAAACTCTCATTTCAACATTTTCTCATATGCCGCTTGGGAGTTTTAATAAAATCCAGCAAGGGCTCTCACCTGTGAGTGACCTTGTAAGTTTGTCATGTTCGGCCAATGAAAATGCGACTTTCATGATCTTGAAAGTTTATGGAAGCATCCTACAAAATGTAGTAAGGTCACTCTTGAAAGTTTATGGAAGCATCCTACAAAATGTAGTAAGGTCACTCTTGAAAGTTTATGGAAGCATCCTACAAAATGTAGTAAGGTCACTCTTGAAAGTTTATGGAAGCATCCTACAAAATGTAGCAAGATTTTGCTAAAGTACCAATAGTAATTCAGCCACATGTCAGTGAGGGATGTCCCAGGAACCACAGAAATATCTATCACCTTTACAGTAAAATTCTGATGTATTTTACATCTCTGTATTTGGTGCACTTATCAGAAATTAGGTATTTTATCAGTGGTAGGGAAATATTATCACAGCAGATAATCTTACATTGCATTAAACAGACAAAGGGCTATTTTTAAGGCATTTAGCATTATCTCAATGTTAGGTATCATTCCCTTTCCGACTCCTTACTGTTTCTACAGTTTAGAAACAATATAACACTATTTTAAACTAAAGCTTTTTCCAAGCGTTTCAGTGTGTTATTTCTATTCAGGTATTTTTTAAAGTTATATAATAACATTTATCAATATATTTATCATATTAGCAGGAAAATTAAACTACTGGTACATGTAGAATGAAAATTTTGTTAAACCAAAGTCATCGATATGTACAATTTACATGTATTACAATTATGTATACTACGTGCACAATGTATAGGCATCTCCACACATTAGGATCTTCTTTCAACACTCCCATGGATACAAAGTGCTGAAGTTTTGTTGAGGGAGATATCTCCCATCAGTTACACATTAGCTGAAGTTTGCAGAAATTTAGAGTCACTGTTGGCATAGGCCTATTACAGGGATGTCAGTTGTAGTCAGTACATGTATCTGGTAAAAATGCTGACTTTCATATATTAAGACAAGTTCATTATTTTGTTCTTATTCAATGGTAATATGCTGTGTAGCGTGAAAATTTCATCCCCTGTTATTTTGGGCTTTTATGACAGAAAACACAGTTACCCTGTCACTACATGTAGTTAGCCTTAAATCTCTATATCCTCATGGATGGCATGTCTCTCTGCTTTGATTATTTAGCTTGAAAATTTCACTTTCATTTTAAATTTGTGCTCTTATCTAAGGACAAAAATGGCGAATATTAATCAGGAGTGAAAATTTCTGGGTGTTCAGTAACTGCCATGGGTTGTATAAATACTTAAAAAGCACCCTGAGTGAAAAATGAAAATTTCTATATTTATAGAACTCATCATTCTAAGAACAACATCAAAAACCCGATCAAAATCAGTAGGCACGTTCTTGAGATATTGACCTCCAAGGAGAGCTATTTTACCTGCTTTTGGAAAACTAATTAAGATAATTTACATAATTCATTCCACTTCCAGCAAACTTGTGAGTTACACTGTGACATCATGGAATGGCTTTAGACTACTACTGTCATGGCGGAAATTAAAAGCGAGTCATATTCATTGCTATTAAAAATCACAAAATTTACCAAATAAATCATTATTTTGACACTTTTACATTGTATGAAATCATTTTATTCAAATGCAGTGATATAACGAACATGATTTTGGCTCTTTTGATGTGTCATATTTACGGACAGATGCCTTAGTTATGTTAGATTTATAGAGTATCATGCTTTATTTTGAGTTTTTATCTCTTAAGTTTTTCTTTCATGTGTCTTGTATTTTATAAAAAAAAAAAGAACAACTGATGCCTGTGTTGTATACTATTTTTAATCCTTAAAACACTTGTTTACTTCATACCTTCCAGTATTAATTGCCATACTGAAGTCAATATTTTGTAATTCATGTACAGTGATAAATTAATAAAAATATAAACAAACAAGCAAATACTGACTGATCATAGATTAAATAATCATAATACAGTGATGAAAATTGTGAATTTTTATTGATAAATTGTATGCATATATTTTTTGATTTTGTTTTAACTAATAAAATTCTATATATCATGATAGTCATATGAAATGTGTCTCAGAGTGAGACTGAATGCATATATAAAATAAAATAGTTGGTTGCGAAGACAGACTGTTTTATAGCTCGCCTGTTTTATGCTTGTCATAATTTGGGTCAAAATTAGGCCACAGTAACCAGCCGATGCCGATTACAACACCGAAGCAGTGACAGCAATAGCTCTCCTGTTCTTTGTATATCACATGTAACAAAAATGCGATTTTTTTCAAGTAAATTTCAATTGATGATATTGTAAAATACAATTTACATGTATTACCCGGTAATACTGCATTTTAACTAATTTTTTTTTATAATAAGACAACTAATACGTTAAATTTGATTTATAATATCATGTTTCCATACAGTATTTTAAGAGTGGCAAAGTTCTTTATGTATAATTGACATGTAATCTTTAACCAACGGTCAATAAAAACACGACCCTGGAAAAAAATCATTGTTGTTTATTAGAACCGTATTTTTGGTTAAATTTTCATTTTCATTACAGTAGATGTTGCTCTCAATTCCCATTATATATATATATATATATATATGTACAAAAAGCACAATGCAATATTTACGGCCGTGGTCTTTTCAAAAGGACATACAATTTAGGCCTACTACTACTATATCGGTTTATAAAAAAAATGAAAAAAGTAATTGAGTTATTTTGTTTTTATAATTTAACTCTGCAAAGTTTATATTTTAATTATTTGTTCTCCATGGATGACAATTATGCTGTTTTATACAGACTAGAGGTTAGCATATACGTGTATTGATAAATAATGAAAAAAAGCTAAAGCTAGATGTCTTTATGTAGAATATTACTGCCTAACAAGGAAAACGTTACAACTTAATCTCATCTTATCAATCAATTTAAAGTTCCCAAACAAAAATGAAGACTGGGACAAAAAATTATTCCTACATTATTGTACACAAAGATATATTCACTCAATAAACCAACAAGTATATTAATTGCCATCCACACCTCAGGCACTGCTGATACTAAGCCTATAGTGAAGCACGTACTTCGCAACCAGAGTCCGCACTGTGATGTCAGAGCTCTGCCTCTTTTTGGCTACTTGAGTGTGCACCAATTTTGATCGGGTTTTCGATGTTGTTCTTAGAATGACAAGCTCAATAAATACTGAAATTTTCACTTTTCACTCAGGGTCCTCTTTAAATGCAAAATAATGTCATACGCGCTTTCTCTTTCTTTTATCATTTTTATTACAGTACATATTTCTTTAGTGCGGTTGGAGTTTGAAACATTACAGTTTTTTTTTAATAATTTGAGATGTTCTTCTAGTAACTACATGTAATTTAAAGTACATTGTCAATTTTCATAAGTATCAGCACAGGATGTTTCATTAAAGGATTATCAGTTCTGTCATTATGGTCACATCAGCACATGGGGAAGAGATCCGTTTCATTAAGTTTACCTGCATTGTATTGTATCACCAAATGTCTGATTACTACAAAGTGTAATTATGGGTACCTTGTACATGGATGTTGATCGCTCCCGTACCCTGTAAAACAGAACATGAGATATCAGTACATATAGGGCAAGGGTTTAATGATTATACCTTATCACTCATTGTAGAACATGTGTATCAGCTACAGATTCATAGTCTGCTATGATTACATAGTAAAACTAAACAAAGTTTATCTGATACTAGAAACTTATCTCCCGGAGTGTTAGAACATTAGTTTATCAGTACAGATTCAGCTAGGGTGTATGCGCTATACCACTCGTACCCTGTAAAACTAGAACATGTAGTTTATCAGCTACAGATTCAGGGCTAGGGTGTTGCTATGATCTATACATTATCACTCCCCC
The DNA here is from genome assembly GCA_030159075.1 of Atrina japonica. NCBI lineage: Eukaryota > Metazoa > Mollusca > Bivalvia > Pterioida > Pinnidae > Atrina > Atrina japonica. The sequence continues at coordinate 400,157 of BROG01000303.1, forward strand.
CCGTAGTTTATCAGCTACAGACCTAGGGTGTTGCTGATAAAACTCCCGTACCCTGTAAAACTAGAACATGTAGTTTATCAGCTACAGATTCAGGGCTAGGGTGTTGCTATGATCTATACATTATCACTCCCGTACCCTGTAAAACTAGAACTTGTAGTTTATCAGCTACAGATTGGAGTCCACCTAAATTTACTGGTTGGTTATATTTTTTTAGGATGCAATATTAATCATAAGTATAGACCCACCATGAAGTGATTTATAATGATGTCGATGTCTCGTGCTTGATCAGTTAATGTTTTGCTTTCATAGAAATGCATATACATACATTACAAAATATATCCCATTGTATAGGCTAATATGCTTCGTAATTTTTGCAGCGTGCTCAATGCTTTTGTGACAGTTCAGGCCTTTAATTCTTTTTTTCAGTTATTTTTTTTTAATATGCTGACTGCATTTTCAGAAGACCTAATACAGAAAAACCTGCTATAGCGGCCACCTCTATATAAGGATAACATGTTTATAAATGCCAGTTTTTTCAAGTCCCTTGACTGCATACTTCAACTAAAATGAACCTGTGTGTAAGGGTCACCTGCACATGAAGGTCAATATTCTCTGGTCCCTTGGATGGCCCCTATATACAGGTTTCACTGTATATTTATTCAGAGGACTTAAAACCATTTATAAATATGTCATATGTCAACAGCTTGAAAGTTTGATATACATCTGCGACATTTTCTAGTGATTTCCTGACGCATCCGTGACTGTGATTATTTCCAGTAATTACAAACTGAGTAATTACAACGGATTTTTGTTAAAGATTATAAACGATGATTGATTGATATTTTTTTATGTAAAGATTTCCGAAGGTAAGATCATGTTGTTATTGACATAACTTGTCAGGTTGGATTAACGTATTATCATACAGATTTCTACTCACCTTCAGTTAAGACAGGCCACACATTTTATTTGGCATTGGATACTCATAGGTATTGAGATAAGTAAGAACGATAACTCTTGACGTCAACATTTAAATTTTGTTATGCTGCAATACCAAGAACTCTCCCAGGTAAAGAAAGAGTTCATGAGACTCCACCCAACCAGGTATTATGAATTATACATTAAAACAGGAAAAAATACAGCATGGCTGATATTACATAAAATACATGTCCAAACAGAAGAGCAAATTTCAAAGGCAGTGAAAGGTGCTATTTTGAGAAAAACAGAATGACCTCTATCATACTTGATAGGTGATATAGATTCATTCAGAAAATTAGAATATTTAAATTTAACTTGTATTCAAGTATCATTCAATGTACAGTAAAACCTGCATTATCACCCACCTGTGTATAAAGACCACCTGGTCACAAAGACAGTTTTTGTTGTCCCTAATACCGTAGTATCTAAATGATACTATTTGTGTACAAATCAACCTTTATATAAAGACCACCTCTCTATAAAGATTTAGTTGTGTCCATAAGAGGGTCTTTATATACAACTTTCAGTGTATATGATATTGTTTTCTCAGATGCATATGCTACAGGGCTATATTATGATGCATTTCTTTCCTTTGAGTGAGTGTTCCAAGGATAGGCCTATATGTAATGTAAAATGAATGTGTGTTACAAATAGTAGATAATATAGTGATTTTTAAAATACATGTACATGTATATATTCCACTACTAAATATACCATCACTTGTGGTAGACTTCAGTCATTGACTGTTTGTCTTGAAGGTGAATGGTTTAAAGGTTACTGATACCAGATAATTTTTATCCCTGTTTAATTTTGGCCATTTTCATTCCTGTTTAATTTTGGCCATTTTCATTCCTGTTTAATTTTGGCCATTTTCATTCCTGTTTAATGTTGGCCATTTTCATTCCTGTTTAATTTTGGCCATTTTCATTCCTGTTTAATGTTGGCCATTTTTCATTCCTGTTTTAATTTTTGGCCATTTTCATTCCTGTTTAATTTTGGCCATTTTCATTCCTGTTTATTTTTTAGCTCCTGTTTACTTTTGGCCATTTTCATTCCTGTTTAATTTTGGCCATTTTCATTCCTGTTTAATGTTGGCCATTTTCATTCCTGTTTAATTTTGGCCATTTTCATTCCTGTTTAATTTTGGCCATTTTCATTCCTGTTAATGTTGGCCATTTTCATTCCTGTTTACTTTTGGCCATTTTCATTCCTGTTTAATTTTGGCCATTTTCATTCCTGTTTAATTTTGGCCATTTTCATTCCTGTTTAATTTGATTTTCATTCCTGTTTAATTTTGGCCATTTTCATTCCTGTTTAATGTTGGCCATTTTCATTCCTGTTTACTTTTGGCCATTTTCATTCCTGTTTACTTTTGGCCATTTTCATTCCTGTTTAATTTTGGCCATTTTCATTCCTGTTTAATTTTGGCCATTTTCATTCCTGTTTAATGTTGGGCCATATTCCTGTTTACTTTTGGCCATTTTCATTCCTGTTTAATTTTGGCCATTTTCATTCCTGTTTAATTTTGGCCATTTTCATTCCTGTTTAATGTTGGCCATTTTCATTCCTGTTTACTTTTGGCCATTTTCATTCCTGTTTACTTTTGGCCATTTTCATTCCTGTTTAATTTTGGCCATTTTCATTCCTGTTTAATTTTGGCCATTTTCATTCCTGTTTAATTTTGGCCTTGTTAGCTCCTGTTTACTTTTGGCCATTTTCATTCCTGTTTAATTTTGGCCATTTTCATTCCTGTTTAATGTTGGCCATTTTCATTCCTGTTTAATTTTGGCCATTTTCATTCCTGTTTAATTTTGGCCATTTTCATTCCTGTTTAATTTTCATTCCTGTTTACTTTTGGCCATTTTCATTCCTGTTTAATTTTGGCCATTCCTGTTTAATTTTGGCCATTTTCATTCCTGTTTAATTTTGGCCATTTTCATTCCTGTTACTTTTGGCCATTTTCCTTCCTGTTTAATTTTGGCCATTTTCATTCCTGTTTACTTTTGGCCATTTTCATTCCTGTTTACTTTTGGCCATTTTCATTCCTGTTTAATGTTGGCCATTTTCATTCCTGGGGCCATTTTCATTCCTGTTTAATGTTGGCCATTTTCATTCCTGTTTAATGTTGGCCATTTTTCATTCTGTTTAATGTTGGCCATTTTCATTCCTGTTTACTTTTGGCCATTTTCATTCCTGTTTAATTTTGGCCATTTTCATTCCTGTTTAATTTTGGCCATTTTCTTCCTGTTTAACCATTTTCATTCCTGTTTAATGTTGGGCCATTTTCATTCCTGTTTAATGTTGGCCATTTTCATTCCTGTTTACTTTTGGCCATTTTCATTCCTGTTTAATTTTGGCCATTTTCATTCCTGTTTAATTTTGGCCATTTTCATTCCTGTTTACTTTTGGCCATTTTCATTCCTGTTTAATTTTGGCCATTTTCATTCCTGTTTAATTTTGGCCATTTCATTCCTGTTTAATTTTGGCCATTTTCATTCCTGTTTAATGTTGGCCATTTTCATTCCTGTTTAATGTTGGCCATTTTCATTCCTGTTTAATGTTGGCCATTTTCATTCCTGTTTACTTTTGGCCATTTTCATTCCTGTTTAATTTTGGCCATTTTCATTCCTGTTTAATGTTGGCCATTTTCATTCCTGTTTACTTTTGGCCATTTTCATTCCTGTTTAATTTTGGCCATTTTCATAATTTTGGCCATTTTCATTCCTGTTTAATTTTGGCCATTTTCATTCCTGTTTAATTTTGGCCATTTTCATTCCTGTTTAATGTTGGCCATTTTCATTCCTGTTTAATGTTGGCCATTTTCATTCCTGTTTACTTTTGGCCATTTTCATTCCTGTTTAATTTTGATTTTCATTCCTGTTTAATTTTGGCCATTTTCATTCCTGTTTACTTTTGGCCATTTTCATTCCTGTTTAATTTTGGCCATTTTCATTCCTGTTTAATTTTGGCCATTTTCATTCCTGTTTAATGTTGGCCATTTTCATTCCTGTTTAATGTTGGCCATTTTCATTCCTGTTTTACTTTTGGGATTTTCATTCCTGTTTAATTTTGGCCATTTTCATTCCTGTTTAATGTTGGCCATTTTCATTCGTTTACTTTTGGCCATTTTTCATTCCTGTTTAATTTTGGCCATTTTCATTCCTGTTTAATTTTGGCCATTTTCATTCCTGTTTACCATTTTCATTCCTGTTTACTTTTGGCCATTTTCATTCCTGTTTACTTTTGGCCATTTTCATTCCTGTTTAATTTTGGCCATTTTCATTCCTGTTTAATTTTGGCCATTTTCATTCCTGTTTAATGTTGGCCATTTTCATTCCTGTTTAATGTTGGCCATTTTCATTCCTGTTTAATGTTGGCCATTTTCATTCCTGTTTAATGTTGGCCATTTTCATTCCTGTTTAATTTTGGCCATTTTCATTCCTGTTTACTTTTTTTCATTCCTGTTTAATTTTGGCCATTTTCATTCCTGTTTAATTTTGGCCATTTTCATTCCTGTTTAATTTTGGCCTTGTTAGCTCCTGTTTACTTTTGGCCATTTTCATTCCTGTTTTACCATTTTCATTCCTGTTTAATGTTGGCCATTTTCATTCCTGTTTAATTTTGGCCATTTTCATTCCTGTTTAATTTTGGCCATTTTCATTCCTGTTTACTTTTGGCCATTTTCATTCCTGTTTAATTTTGGCCATTTTCATTCCTGTTTAATTTTGGCCATTTTCATTCCTGTTTAATTTTGGCCATTTTCATTCCTGTTTAATTTTGGCCATTTTCATTCCTGTTTACTTTTGGCCATTTTCATTCCTGTTTACTTTTGGCCATTTTCATTCCTGTTTAATTTTGGCCATTTTCATTCCTGTTTACTTTTGGCCATTTTCCTTCCTGTTTAATTTTGCCATTTTCATTCCTGTTTACATTTTCATTCCTGTTTAATGTTGGCCATTTTCATTCCTGTTTAATGTTGGCCATTTTCATTCCTGTTTAATGTTGGCCATTTTCATTCCTGTTTACTTTTGGCCATTTTCATTCCTGTTTAATTTTGGCCATTTTCATTCCTGTTTAATTTTGGCCATTTTCATTCCTGTTTAATGTTGGCCATTTTCATTCCTGTTTAATGTTGGCCATTTTCATTCATTCCTGTTCATTCCTGGTTTTGGCCATTTTCATTCCTGTTTAATTTTGGCCATTTTCATTCCTGTTTACTTTTGGCCATTTTCATTCCTGTTTAATTTTGGCCATTTTCATTCCTGTTTAATTTTGGCCATTTTCATTCCTGTTTAATTTTGGCCATTTTCATTCCTGTTTAATTTTGGCCATTTTCATTCCTGTTTAATGTTGGCCACATTCCTGTTTACTTTTGGCCATTTTCATTCCTGTTTAATTTTGGCCATTTTCATTCCTGTTTAATTTTGGCCATTTTCATTCCTGTTTAATGTTGGCCATTTTCATTCCTGTTTACTTTTGGCCATTTTCATTCCTGTTTAATTTTGGCCATTTTCATTCAATTTTGGCCATTTTCATTCCTGTTTAATTTTGGCCATTTTCATTCCTGTTTAATTTTGGCCATTTTCATTCCTGTTTAATGTTGGCCATTTTCATTCCTGTTTAATGTGGCATTTTCATTCCTGTTTACTTTTGGCCATTTTCATTCCTGTTTAATTTTGGCCATTTTCATTCCTGTTTAATTTTGGCCATTTTCATTCCTGTTTACTTTTGGCCATTTTCATTCCTGTTTAATTTTGGCCATTTTCATTCCTGTTTAATTTTGGCCATTTTCATTCCTGTTTAATTTTGGCCATTTTCATTCCTGTTTAATGTTGGCCATTTTCATTTCCTGTTTAATTTTGGCCATTTTCATTCCTGTTTAATGTTGGCCTTTTCATACTTTTGGCCATTTTCATTCCTGTTTACTTTTGGCCATTTTCATTCCTGTTTAATTTTGGCCATTTTCTTCCTGTTTAATTTTGGCCATTTTCATTCCTGTTTAAATTTTCATTCCTGTTTACTTTTGGCCATTTTCATTCCTGTTATAATTTGGCCCATTTTCATTCCAATTTTGGCCATTTTCATTCCTGTTTACTTTTGGCCATTTTTCATTCCTGTTTAATTTTGGCCATTTTCATTCCTGTTTAATGTTGGCCATTTTCATTCCTGTTTACTTTTTGGCCATTTTCATTCCTGTTTACTTTTGGCCATTTTCATTCCTGTTTAATTTGGCCTTTTCATTCCTGTTTTAATTTTGGCCATTTTCATTCCTGTTTAATGTTGGCCATTTTCATTCCTGTTTAATGTTGGCCATTTTCATTCCTGTTTTAATGTTGGCCATTTTCATTCCTGTTAATGTTGGCCATTTTCATTCCTGTTTAATGTTGGCCATTTTCATTCCTGTTTAATTTTGGCCATTTTCATTCCTGTTTACTTTTGGCCATTTTCATTCCTGTTTAATTTTGGCCATTTTCATTCCTGTTTAATTTTGGCCATTTTCATTCCTGTTTAATTTTGGCCATTTTCATTCCTGTTTAATTTTGGCCATTTTCATTCCTGTTTAATGTTGGCCATTTTCATTCCTGTTTAATTTTGGCCTTGTTAGCTCCTGTTTACTTTTGGCCATTTTGTCCATATATGAGGGGGGGAATTTAAAATAACAGTGTTGTTTTAAGGCTAGTTAGTTGTAGGACTGACATACACAACATTCATGAGAATATTGTGATTCAGGGAAAATTTATGACTGGGTTATTATGTTTCCTGTCATCAAAGGGCGAAAATAACCAGGCCAGGGGCGAAATTTTTTAGGTATACAGTATATCCAAGTAAGACACAAATCTTTTGAGCATGCATAGTGACTTCTGCTGCTAGGCACTCCGAATGAGAAGTGAAAGTTACGTGACTGCGGGATGAGACTTAAAATCGAGATCTCGTGACTTAGTAAGACATGATATGTTGGATAGCCCTCAAGGCATTGGCATAAGTCCTTGAAACACGTCATAATGTTTTGTACAGTGAAACTTGTATATAACAACCTCCTTAGGGACACAAGAAAACTGGCCTTTATAGGGAGGTGGTCTTTATACAGTAAAACTTGTAGATAACAACCTCCTTAGCGACACAAGAAAACTGGCCTTTATAGGGAGGTGGTCTTTATACAGTTAAACTTGTATATAACAACTTCCTTAAGGACACAAGAAAACTGGCCTTTATAGGGAGGTGGTCTTTATACAGTAAAACTTGTATATAACAACCTCCTTAGGGACACAAGAAAACCGGCCTTTATAGGAAGGTGGTCTTTATACAGTGTGGCGACACAAGAAAAACTCCTTTATAGGGAGGTGGTCTTTATACAGTTAAACTTGTATATAACAACCTCCTTAGGGACACAAGAAAACCGGCCTTTATAGGAAGGTGGTCTTTATACAGTAAAACTTGTATATAACAACCTCCTTAGTAGCACAAGAAAACCATTCTTTATAGGGAGGTGGTCTTTATATAGTTGTTGATTTGTACAAAAATGGTACTGTTTGGGGACAACAAAAAGTGGTCCGTGTGACCATGTGGTCTTTATACACAGGTGGTGGTCGCTAAAGTCACTGAAATTTTGAAATACCCTAATACACAATATTATTATACATGTAAGAGAAAAAACTTCTTGAATCTGGCATTTGAACGTATGGAACTAAAACTGGATGATTTTTTTTTATTTTATTTCTCCTCTGCTTATGGTAATGAACCTACATCTAAATGAAAATTTCGTCATTTGATTCATTTTTAACCACCGACAGACAGACAGTCTGACAAACCAACTATTGTTGTCAAACATATGTGTAGGAAATAGGGGTGTTAAATGTCAAATTCTGGTATACAGTTGTAACTAATCAACATTGAATTCTGGTTTAATTTATAGGTATATATAAATTTGTACTGTTTTACACATAAAATCAGTCTCTCTGTCAATCATAATCATAAAAAAATCTTTATATAGAATACCTGTACCTGTATCCTGTATAAGAAATGTAGAGCTAGAAAAATCTTAATTAGTTACTTATAATGCATCAGGAAATTGAAAATATTAAAATGAGTTGAAGTATATGCATATATCTTGCGTCATCATATTCTACAAACTGAATACTTTTCCTGACAAAGGGCACATAAAGTATCTACACAGTCAATTCCAGACTGAACGTCACACTATGTCAGTGTTTCCCACGGAGTAATCAGTTGATAGGTTTCTCTGTATGTCATACAGTTCTCCTGCCAGAGGGGTGATTGGCTGCTTGCTGCAAGCATAGCTCCATTAGCTAGCTTTATTTGTTTCCACCTCCTCACAACGGGAACATGGGGCTTAGACATCATATAGTACTTGACAAAGTCAGTTGTGATAAATAATATTTGTTTATTATTGACTTTATACATGTTCATTGGAACCACCTGCCTTGAGAGACCACTCATATAAAGAACCACCTTTCTGCTGAGACCACATCCCATTAACTTTGGTACTTGGTCAAATTATCCTTTAAATAAAACCTCTTTTAAGAGACCAACCATCTTGTGAGGCCAAATTTCAGAGGCAGATTATATAGTCTCTCAAGACTGGTTCCACTGTATAACATTTGTTTTTAAAATATCCACAGAAATATGTGAAAGGAAGATTTGATAAGCAAAGCATTCATTTAGGTTTTCTTTTTTTTTTCTCTTGCAAATAATTTTATTTTTGTACTGTAATTTACTTCATCAGAAGTAACAAAAGCTTTTATGGGGCCTCCATGGCCGAGTGGTTAGAGCGTCGCGCTTTGAACCATGAGGTCTCTCACGTTTGGTCAGCGCAGGCTTCTACAGGAGTACATCGTAACCATGTTCTCTCCTCCACCAATAAAAACTGGCTGAAACCATATAACTGGAAAATTGTTGAGTGTGGTGTAAAACGCCATTAAAGATTCAAATTAACAAAGACATTTATCTGATTGGTCTTCTTAATATGGTCACAAAAAACAGGTTCCACTGTACAGTGATGTTTGATCATATCAGACAGAAATAGACTGCGATACTGTTGGTCAGTCAGTTAATCATTTTCTTTACAAATAGATGAGTATTGTAATGACGGTCCAGATGTATATAATGTAAAGAAATCACATTTAGTTGTTAATCATGTTTTGAATAATCCACGAAAATTAATCTAAATAGATATTAAGACCACATTTCGGTGGCAGATGTGATGATCCCTCAGGATAGATTTAACAAGAGTTGGCAGAAGACAACAAAGCTCTCGGAAATGGGTGTAAATTTTCGAAAAATTGAAGTGGGAGAAAATTCCCGGGTATATAGTAACTGATTCTTTCACAATTTTGTAGAACAAGTGGCTGAGCTTTTAGTTCCTCAAATTTACTCTATGGTATAAATATTTAGGTTCTTACTAATCATTGACCCTTTGATCCCCATGTACCCTCACTTAAGAGATCACCTCCCTAATAAACCAATTTGAGATAGTCAGCTAGGTGGTGTTAATTGTGAGGTTCCACTGTACATGTTTATCGTGGTGGTATGAGTGGCATGTACATTATGTAGGTAAAGTAGACACACAGGCAGATAGAGATAGACAGACAAACATAGTCTGATTAGGTAATAGAGAGACCAAAATTATTACACACATGTATTACAGACATGTATTATAGATATGTATTACAGACATGTATTACAGATATGTATTACAAACATGTATTATAGACATGTATTATAGATATGTATTACAGACATGTATTACAGATATGTATTACAGACATGTATTATAGATATGTATTACAGACATGTATTATAGATATGTATTACAGACATGTATTATAGATATGTATTATAGACATGTATTATAGACATGTATTACAGATATGTGTTATAGACATGTATTACAGATATGTGTTATAGACATGTATTACAGATATGTGTTACAGACATTTATTACAGACATGTGTTATAGACATGTACATGTATTACAGATATGTGTTATAGACATGTATTACAGATATGTGTTATAGACATGTATTACAGATATGTGTTATAGACATGTATTACAGACATGTGTTATAGACATGTACATGTATTACAGATATGTGTTATAGACATGTATTACAGATATGTGTTATAGACATGTATTACAGATATGTGTTACAGACATGTGTTATAGACATATACATGTATTATAGATATGTATTACAGACATGTATTATAGACATGCATTACCATGGATTATCAATACACATTACTGTCTTCAATGTGTGGGGCCTCATTGGCCAGGGGTGGGTGGGTAGAACACCACACATTGAACCATAAAGTCTCTCATCTCTTGTCAGGGAGTTTTGAATCCTGCTGGAACCTAAATTGATTTTTGTAAGAAAGTTTGCCAGTTTACTTGCGGAAGGCTGGTGGTCTCTTCTCAAGTACATTGTAACTGAGTTCTCTCTTCCACCATTAGAAATTAGTCTCTACCATGTACATGTTAGTGATGTAACTGAACAATCATTGAGTTTGATCACTTTGGTGTGAACCACCATTCAAGCAAAACAAAATTCTTCAATGTTCCATTCCTCTATGTTTAGCAACACAAGATCATAATTGTTTTTTGAAGTCTTAATTTCCTATAATTACCTTTGAGTGATGGAAGTCATTATCTGTGTGTTAAAAATCCTAACATGATAGATACATGTATACTTGTACGTGTAAATATATCTGATTAGGCTGTTAATCAGAAACACAATTCTTCAATCTTGTGAGTGAGATGTAATGAACTACATGTAAGTGAATAAGTAACTACATGTGAGTGCTTTTAATAAAATAAGTATAAAAAATAAGTATAAAAAGTAATTAAAAGAATAATCTATATTTAGTTTATATAACCACACCTGTTGGCTAAAATGTGCTGCTGTTATAAGAGTTATTGTCTGTTAAAATGCTCATCTGATAACTTTCTATATTTACAATTACAATGTAGATATAATTAATTTGCTAAGACCAAAAATAAAAAAGACTTTTATATGTGTCCTGGCTGACCTCCCCTAAGAATATCAAACCAACAGTTATTAATGGTTCATGTACATATAGTTTGGTCTACCGGGTACTTATTATTTTTTCTTATCAAAAATCTGAAATTTTGTCCACTTTATTCAAAATTGGAAAGGAAAAAAATGAATTTTCCCTACCATCTGACCCACCTCTTAAACTACATGTTGGGGAACATCAACGAAATATTTTAACTTATTCATCCCTTAAAAGACACATTTGGATAGCCCTAAATAAATGATTTACAGAAGAGTCCATTATTTCTCAGGGGTCAATGAGTTAATGATGACCAGACATACAATGTACTTCAGTATATATATACACTTTGATACAATGGAACCTGTCTCGAGAAACCATCCTTTCTGCCACTGAAATGTGGTCTGTGAAGATAGGTTGTCTCTCAAAAGAGGTTTTGAGAGAATTGCGGCTCCATGGTCCAGTGCTTGATTTGCAACTGGAAGGTAACAGGTTTGAGCCTCGGCGGAGGGGGATAACTTTTTCTTTCCTTCAGATGAGACAGTAAAAACCAAGGTATCATGTCACAATAGGTGTTGGAACATTAAAGAACCCTCTTGCTCAATGTCCGTAAGTGCTCAGCATAGGTAAAAATTTTGAAGGCCTTCACCGGCATTTGGTGACGTCACCATATGAGTGAAAGATTCTTGAGTGGGATGTTAAACAACAATAACAGCAACAACAGAAGAGGTTTTATTCAAAGGATTCTTAAAAAATATATATTTTCTGGATGTGGTGTCATCAGACAGGTTGTCATTGATGAGAGTGGTCACTCAGGACAGGCATATATGTGGATGTTGGGTGAAAAAAGGATGAGTGACGCCACAATAAAATAGGTCAAACTGATCAGTACATGTACATGTATGTAAACAAAAAGGATCTCAAGTTTTCAATGTGTGAGAAAATAATCAGGCACCACATTTTAGTTCTAAATAGAAAAATATCAGTTTCAGATGTGATGAATCAATATCCTTACCTTGGTAAATGCCTCCACTGGGACTAATTGATCCATCCCTCCCTCAGCTTATATTTTTTCTATCAGGAACTCAAAGTGGAGCTAGATTCTATCATTCTCTGTCATGGAGAACATGCAGTTGCTGTTTTTAGCTCACCTGAGCCAAAGGCTCAAATGAGCTATTGTGATCATTTCCCATCTGTCATTCGGCGTCCGTCTGTAAACTTTCATATTTTCGACATCTTCTCTGAAATCACTGAAGGAATTTTGATGAAACTTGACAGGAAGCAAGTGCTCAATGTCCTTTACTAAGTTTGTAGTTTTCAGTCAGATTGGCCCAGGGGTGGATGGAGGGCAGGGCAGAATAGGTCCCAAAAGGTATCTTCTTCTCCAGAACCGCTGCATGAATTGAAAAACTGTTTATTTCTGAGTGATCTACATGGATGTATGAATCAAGTTTGTATTTTTCATAAAAATAGGAATTTGAAATTTTGATGCAGTTTTTAGGTCTTTTGAGACTTTGTCATTTTCATTCATTTTTGCGTTGTTTCCTCAATTATCTCCCCTTGCATTCACAATGATCATTTAAGTGTTTTACTTGTTTTAATAGGTGAAGAATTTTTTTTTTGCAAGAATATTGCCAAAATTAGATTTCTAGAATTTTTTATTAATTTCTTAAAATAGCAATATTGATGTTTCTTGGCCAGATCAACCTATATGTACATTTTCTTTTTGGTCTTCTTTCCACATTTGTATATAGTTCTCATGTGAGCAGTTGAGGCCCTCTAGGCCCTCTTGTTAATATCTATGCCCCTGGCCTGAAAGGTCTGCCGGGGGCATCTGGTGTTTGGATCATCTGTCTGTTTGTATGTCTGTTAGTCTGTGCAATATTTCAAGTTTGGATTGTGATACAGTAGCCCAGCTTAGACTGTAAATTCATATAAGGGTTGCTCACACTTCTGTAAAAGTGCTGTCATTTTCATATTTCTCCTGAAGTAGGGGTTGATTAACTCATTCATTCCTGAAGACAAATTTGAACTAGTCCAAATCATTGATTTACAGAAGAGTCCATTGTTTTCCAGGGGTTGATTTGTTGGCTGTATGTTACCTGTATTTGTACATAACTGCTTACTACAGCTTTAAAAGTGCAATACCAGTATATATTTCTTATCTGACATTGTAGTTTCAATTACCTGGATCATTACTGGTCCTTTGACTTTAAATGTCACCTTTTTGCAACACATCTTTTTATCAGTATAAATCTTATTCTTTCAGACCAGACTATCGATATGATGTAATTGTTGCCTCATAACTGTCTCAAATTATTCAAAGTCTAATGATTGACACCTGAAGTTCAGTCTATGTCAATTACACATCAATATATATTTAATTCATTTCAGATATGAATATTCCAATTTATGACTGAAAGAGGATGAAATAGGGTAATTTATGATATATATGTACATACAAGTACATTGTATAATGATATGTATCAACATTTTATATGCGTCTATCTTAGAGTTATATATATAAATGTATATGAAAAACACATGTACCTATGTATGTATGTGGAAGTGATTCAGATCTGTACCTATGTATGTATGTGGAAGTGATTCAGATCTGTACCTATGTATGTATGTGGAAGTGATTCAGATCTGTACCTATATATGTATGTGGAAGTGATTCAGATCTGTACCTATGTATGTATGTGGAAGTGATTTAGATCTGTACCTATGTATGTATGTGGAAGTGATTCAGATCTGTACCTATGTATGTATGTGGAAGTGATTCAGATCTGTACCTATGTATGTATGTGGAAGTGATTCAGATCTGTACCTATGTATGTATGTGGAAGTGATTCAGATCTGTACCTATGTATGTATGTGGAAGTGATTCAGATCTGTACCTATGTATGTGGAAGTGATTCAGATCTGTACCTATGTATGTATGTGGAAGTGATTTAGATATGTACATATGTAGTCCTAATTCATTCACAAAAGCATTTATCATAATGATTGGTATTTATTAGCAATGTACATGAATCTGTGTGTCAAAATGATTGGTGTTCCTTATTTAATTATAATTAGCAGGATATCATTTATCCCACAGTGAGCCCCACAGTGTTATTTATGGTAATAAAGGCCATGTTGTCACATTTAATTTGAGATATATGGAAATACATACAATGTAGGGAAGCACATTGTAAAACAGAAATACCATCATTATTGTATCAAAGGTTGATGTCTCAATAACAGCTGTATCTGTGCAAGATCTTCACAACGCAGTGGACAGTTAGATACAAGTTAGATTGGTGTGTAGATTGTCAACAAGGATTACAACATGTACATTGGATTAGATTAGGCAATCAACAAGGCTTATATCAAACTGGATTAGATTAAAGTGTAGATTGTTAACAAGGATGGTATTGACTTTGATTGTATTTACATGTAAGACCGTCAACTACGAAAATATCATTGGATTAGATTTGACCATAATATAATCAACAAAGATAATATTAGATTAGATTTAACTGTTAGACAATCAACAAGGATAATATCGTTGGATTAGATTGAAGTGTAGGTTATCAACAAGGATCATATTAAAATTAGATTTGACTGTAGGTAAATAACAAGGATAATATTACAGTGGATTAGATTGGACTCTAGATTGTGGACAAGGAAACTAATATCTAATAAGATTCAACTATTTACTTGCAACAAGGATACTTTATTAGATTAGATTAGATTTGGATGAGTAGGATTGTGTATCATATAAAATTAAACTTAAGATAATCCATTAAGTGAAATACTGGATTTGAAAAACAAAAGTTGATAATATCATAT